>JAANSM010000091.1:0-51527 GCA_036850725.1 Orchesella villosa | reverse complement strand
GCAATACTTTCACTAAATAACTAGAGAAAACGAGTAAATGGAGTACGAATGGATGTACAAACTTAGGGATCCATTGTGGCATAGATGTATTCCATGCGAGTAGAGTAAAAATAGATAAAGTGAATGATAAAACTGGGGAGTCTCTGGATCGTTGGTGATGACTACTTCCTTCTTGTAATGTACCAAAAATAGGTTGAATGATGCATGCTGTTCTTATTGTTCACAGCTATATTTCCCGCATTTCCTAATGAATTAGAGAGTGAAGAAATGGGAAGCAGTACATATTTCCCGTAACTAATGTTGGCAGGATGTAATTTAGAAGTATACAATGCACGTGATGTTATTCACATCAGGATCTACCCCGCAAGCGATTCTTGTAGTTGTACTAGCATTAACATTTACCACATAGTATGCATGTAGTATATCCAATATCCATCGAAAAATATTACGCTTAATGAAAAATGAGAAGATGAGAAATGTATACATATGTGTATATGTGCATTAGTAAACGCATGACATACTTTTCCCACTTTCCCTCATTTTTTTTACTTTCCCCGCTTCCCATATGAAGCCTTTGAGGTAATTTATCTACTTTTTCTCTCGGATATATAAATACGAGTAACGTAATATGTGGCTGGTCATCAGGTCAAAGTTTTCGCACATGAATAAATGCAGTCCATATGAGCCCTTGTTCAAGCTACTGGTGGGGAAAATTGCTAAACATCTAGCCTCACATCCCAACCAAACTCTTTCCTTGAAAGTGGCTCATTGCGTCTAATGCAATCCATTACATGAAAGGCTCATGATGCATGCTAGAAAGAAACTAAAGTTGATTCTAAGGGTGAAGGCTGTCACCAGTTGTTCTCTAGGGTCGTAAATCACTAAAATGTCAAGATATCTCTTCCATACACAACCTCTTCAAAAAGCACTCGGAGGAAAACAATAAGCCTTTCTCCAATGGGATGGGTGTATGATACCAAGCTAAACAATACATTAGTTCACTTGTAGAAATATCAGCTTCATGAATCCCACAAAACAAAAACAAGAGAAGACTATGTCTTCTTCCTGTTTCCACACTACTGGATTGCCTTTCTCTACTCTCATGGCATACCGCTTGATAAGCAAACGTCTTCAACCGTTTTGGAGACTTTCTAGTTTACAAGTGATGGATTATTTATATAAAATATGGCAGCAAAATAATTCTACCATGGCTTAGCAGCAGAGGAATTATACGAATACGAGCCACCAACGTTTGTTTTTAACATTTTTTCCTTACACTCTCGTTTCACACTACATTGTATTATTACCACCTCCATACAACCAAACTGTAATTATAATTTGAGTAAGCATCTGCACGATCTGCACCAGCACAAGCTTAAGGAAGAAAAGTTTTGCGTTCTCCGCTCATTACATACGTTTCATTAAAAAATGCTCAAAAGTGATGTGCTACAAAGCTTCAGAAAATACTAACGGTAGGTACGTATATACGTACGGAAACCTACACATTTCATCTGCTATAGATCGCACAGAAGTATATCTTGTTCGTTTAGTTTTTAGTTATCTAAAATATTGCTGCGAAATTAAGCACATTACAATATAAAGTTATGCAACTACCTAAAGTAATACCATATCGTTGTGCAATGAATTCTCATCACATTTTCACAATGAAATATTACACTCGGGCATTTTGTGTTTGCAAGAGAGTATATAATGTACAGACATACATATCTAATGTAAACCGAAAAACAGAAAATGAAGTTGCTCTGAAAAAGCTGATGGTGTAATGATTTATATTTCCCAGCTTCTTGCAATATAATATATTTTCCTATAAGTTCCTGTTGTTAGCTTAATGTACAGATATACATGTCTAATGTAAACCGAAAAACAGAAAATGAAGTTGCTCTGAAAAAGCTGATGGTGTAATGATTTATATTTCCCAGCTTCTTGCAATATAATATATTTTCCTATAAGTTCCTGTTGTTAGCCGGAGGAGAAATGGAGGAGAGACTAGTAGTGTGACATTTCTTTCACCGTCATATTTTCTCCGCGTGGGTTGCATCCAACATTTTCGTATAATTGTCCATTCTGAGAATGAGAAAGTAAGGAAAAGGAACTGGTGAGACTTGGTCAACCAAGAATACTGAAACCATAAATTTAATTACAGTCCTTCTGTCATTTATTTTATTACGCTCATACGATCCTTCATTGTATTGCACAATATATAGTTTATAGTTCAGTTTTACTCATACATAGCGAATATTAGGTAACGAATTCGGAGAAGTTTTATTTGAAGTTTAGGAACTTCGAATAAAAATTCATGCGAAAATATCAACAGATATCTTCATTTCATACGTCAGCGAAAACAAGAAAAGTGGAAAAGGACTATTTGTCTCGAAAAATGCTACCCGTCAACAGAGGATAATGTTTAACCGAAAAACAAACGACTTATCATGTCGGCATGCTCATTATGAAGGCGCACTACTTTTGCTAACGGGAAGAAGATAGGGTTACAAAAAACTCAGAAACTAGACACAAAATTAGCGTTGTTATTATCCCTCTGAAGACAGGAACTCGTAAAAATATTCACTCGAAGTTTAATGAAGATTTATTACCCGTTTAAGCCAGTCATTTTTGACGATCTGTGTGTATAAATGTACAGTACAGACTACAGACAGAGCCTTTCTTGGCAAAGTATTTGATGCATCGAAAACACGATTTAATTTCCTCGAACATTTGTAGAGTAGACTTTAAAAGAAAAGAATAAAACTCCTTATGTAAATCACAAACTATGCATATTAACAGTTTACTATTGCCTCCCAAATGTGTGTATCATAAGTATAAACCGGTAACTGAACAGGATATTAAGTGTACTTCCAAGCGTCGTCAAATAAAGTGAGAAAGTCTGGGTAGGAAGCTCCATTTTTCAGAAAGGCGAAACACATAAACGTTATAATTTCTCTTGCTTCACATTCATAGCATTTTCATGCATAACTTGGCACTGCTTACTTTCATAGTTTAAAATCAGTGTTTCCAGATAATTTGACAGATAACACACTCAAGTTTCATTTTGCGATTATGAGCTCATGAATTTCTGAGTGCTCCTTCTGTGTGAAATGAGAAGTCATTGAATAAATTATAAGACATGCTGCTGTGTCTTAGTCGCTCTACAAGAAAATGCTAAAATGGGACATCTAATACGTGTTATGTGTCCTATTCTTTCTTTCAGAAGTTTAAAAAAGCTACAACTGTTCCAAACAACCACTGAAACCGTGTAAACGTTCTCAGGGCGCATGTTATTTTGCTTTGAACTTCAACAGTGTCGATCTTATCTAATTCACCATGTGTCTTGCGTTCCCCTTACATCACCATATATAATATATGAATGTATACTTTTACACATAAAAGATCGCGATACACTGATTACATAAGAATAACTTACGATGTATCCAGTACTCATAAAGACAATAAACATAAGACATGCCAAAAAATGCCCATTCTAGAATAAATTTACAATTTTTAGTTAGCAACACCTAATTACACTATAAAGTAATCAAAACAAGTCGGCCCCGGTGGAAGAATCTATTAATTTCGTACAGTTGCTGTAAAAATTGTCTAAGCACTGATATGAGCGTGCTTTTACAACTATCATCTTTTTCATTTTCATAACGCAAGAAGATGTATCCACATCGGATGTATAAACTACTATTTCTTACAATACCCGTCTATATCCTGACCTAGTTTACAAAACAACTGATGCAGACAATATGATCATTAGTTCTTTAAAACTTCTAGCTTTAGAAACAAAAATACAAGTAACTGCAAAGGAATGAGGACAATGGCATGATCTATTAAAATTGGAAGATCGTTTTTTCAAAGTCTGCTATGGAATCTTACTTATGTTTGTTTACGCTACATTCTATATGATTTATGAACATGGAGAGATAAAGAAGTATTTCGAATAGACGACAACAGAAACGACAATTTTTTCACAATAAAAGTTCGTTTATCAAAAAACTATGTGGTAAGCACATATTTATTTTGTCATACAATTTTATAAACAGTCGCTCGTCGATTCGCTATTATATAAAAACCAGATATAAGTTTCTCGATCTCAAAATTATTGGTACACAAACTAGCATAAACAAAGAACATCCTTGTATGTATCCGGTCTAAAACTTATAGGATCGAACATTGTGCTGCTCTAGGCGAAAGAAAATGGCTCGATGTTTGTATAAGTTCAATTTATATATATATGTATATTAGGAACAACACTTATCACATACAATAATGTGTGCTGTCGTCTATAAGTGACCTACTTTCAAACTTCTTACATAAATTCTGAAATCTATGAAACGCTGGTAGACGATGGCAGTCGAGTTGTACCATGCTATATTTGGTATTCCATAATACTATATGAATGTAGCAGACACGCTTTCAAATTCATCTGAGAGAAACATGCAGAGCTTTCAATACACAGAAAAACAAGTTGCCAGATTTTATTTATTATTTGCAGAAAGATGTTCCACAAACTGTCTTTCTAAGAAACGTCCTTTGTTTTGATTTATGTATTCTGGATATCTCCTATTCTACACAGCTTCTTGAGAAGCCTTTCATGGAATATTTAAATATGAGTAGACATATTGTAATCTGCATGACATAATGCTTATCAAACGCTTCTGAATGTGGGGCAACGGGCAACACACTTTTCTTAACAAACCACTCACTATATGGCATACCAGCAACCTAGACCAGCCTGTATAAGACATATTGTAATCTGCATGACATAATGCTTATCAAACGCTTCTGAATGTGGGGCAACGGGCAACACACTTTTCTTAACAAACCACTCACTATATGGCATACCAGCAACCTAAACCAGCCTGTATTCATTTAAAGGTAAGACTTCTACTATACTAGGCCATTCATTTTCATTTTACACCTGGGAAGTTCAACATCCGCTTCACACCTGTGATACTGAGAAATATTCGGTAAACAGAAGTAATTTAATTAACTCTTTCTAACCAGTTTCTTCTTACAGATACTAGTTTTCTTTCAGCTCCAAACCTTTTATTTACATTTGTGACCTGCTTAACTAAAAACAAATTCCATGAAACTCAAACTATATTTCATCTCTCTTATTGAAAATACTTTTACAAACACAGATTTTTAAAAATTTCTATAATTTTTAAATTTAAGTGAAAATTAAAAAAGATAACTAAACAGGACATTAGTATTCTAATGGATACTTATACTAACTCAAGGCCCACTCAGTATGAGTGTGGGTCTTCCTAAATACAAATTCATCGCAACCATATCATAAGTGAAAGTTAACTCCTGTTGGTACAAGTTTTACTTGAGTTTTGCCTTTGCCTACAAAGAGTTTACAATGTTGCAAGGGGTAATTTTCGTTACTTACATAATGACATTACTTGACGTGCTGTCTGCTCTTATTTGTAGTAGTATATGCTTAGAATTTATAAATACAAGTGTCTAGTTTCCTACGTAAGGATTTTGTACAAATGGTAAGTAATTTTATTTTTTTATGGGGTATGAAAAAGTGACAAGACGTAAATAATGTTGTATAAACATAGTTGAATGATATTCTCCAATTCTAATGGGAATTTCCCATATCAGTTTCAGGAGTCACACAGTCTATTTATTTCGGTTTTACTTCATTCTCTTTATGCGTACTAGCCACTTCCTTTGCTTGCTCTTACCGTCTTGCTACTCCTCTTCTTATTTATTTGCTCTTTCTCCACGTAGCCGTAACTAATGTTAAAAGTAATATTAATCCTAAGTACCGCTGTAATGAAGTGGCGAAAGCATTTCTTGGTTTTTTATATCTCTGCAAACGTAAGATATATAATGTGATGAAAGCACATTGTATAATAAATATGTAGTTTGAAGTTTTGTAACAAAATTCTTTCAAGAGACGTAAGCAGTGGAACACTTACTTAGAGTTCAATGAAATATCATGTCATACTAAACATAAATCTCGTTCATTATTAAAAAATTTAAATTGTTTTTAAACTGTTTTCGCGTACTTGTGGGTTTAATTCAACACTGAGCCGTATACTTGTGAAAAAAATACTCAAATTTAATTAAAACCTTGTCTTTTGTAACATTAATCATGCTGTTTTAACTTCTATTTATCATATACAAAAGATCTCCAGAATTTTCAAAAAACGAGATTAATACTCAGGTCTCCACGCTCAACGTCATGGAATGAAGTAGCTTCTGATACTGTTTTTCGGAACTTACACAACTCTCACTTCGTAGCATTATTAAAGCTTAAAGGAGACCATCGCCATGCATTGAAGCTTATTATAGGGAATTCTCCTCTCGCTGTATTCACTCGAGCAAGACTTCCACTGCACTCAACGATGTCAAGCCACAAGGCACATCAGGCAGCGGAATGTTAGCCCAAAGTACCCTACACATGACAACTATCATCTAGAGAGCCACCCCACCAGAAAAAAACGCTATTATTCTTAGAATGTAATATAAAATAGTACTAAAAATATATATCCATTTACTATACTGATATAATGCCCATTGCACAGACAATGCTAAATCGTGAATAAAGAGCTATGCTGTTGTAAAGTGATAATGGAAATGTACATACAATTCCTTAGTCCACTCTCTCCGCAGTACTTCACGTTCTCTTCTGAGCCTTGAAATCACATCGTAACTCATATAAAATTACCTTTCTCCGCTTTCTCTTCTTCAACGATCACGTAATGCATGATAAAATGGCTATATGGGCTAATATTTCCGCTGAAAATATTATAATATCCATTGGCTCACATCAGGACAATGAATACGTGCGCTGCTAATTCACTTTTACATGTAGCAAGTATAAGTACTTGAAAGCTACTATGTGGTTTTTGTTGATCAGGGCTTACAAAGGTTTACATTGTACATACCAATTTAATTACCGAGAGTCTATTAGAAAAATATAATGGATCTACCCCTGAGGTTTAATACTGATGGATTCCCTTTAAGCTCTACTTACATTGAAATATTTACATTGTGAATTCGGAGATTATTCGTTTGAGTGCCCTTTTAAATGAGCCAGTAATGGACACTTAAAAACTGTCCGTCTAGCATATACCATTAACCTCGGGTGTAATAATGGCATTATATGATTCCCTTACTTAAAGTTTGCATCATCATGAATGCTGGTTGGTAAAAAAAACCATTTTATGTCTGCGTGTGCAAATGCAATATGATCATGAGGACATATCGTGAAGAAAGAACGTGATGTGACGGATCAAAAAAGGCTATTTGCAAGTGAGAGGTCGTTAAACAGCGTGAGTGCAACACGGGAAACAAGAGAATTCTATCAATGACCCAATAACGAATTCAGCAAGTTTTTTTTACTGCTCTATTCTAAAAACGCTTTCTGTTTTTTTCTGTAGATAGATAGTGTACGACTTGTCATCCCAGGGGTCTTCTTCGTTGTAGGGCTTCGCTCTACTCAAATTAACGGAGAGAAACAACACTGAATACTAGTGAATACAATTATTTGCTGTAGAAAAACAAGCAAACTGAGCTGGAAGCATAAAGGGAAAATATTTACCATCCATTTCATACTGCGTCTCTGAAAGAGTAGTCGACTTGAGTTACACACATGTGCTGAATGAGATGAGATGTGAGAATACAAATACCATTTTTTTTTCAAATAAAATTGCATTCATACAATCACATTGAAGCCGGAAAACAAGAAATCAATTACAAGAAAAGTGCAAACCTATAGGATCATGATGTGTGCAATGTATTTGTACTACTTTCCTACGTTCTTGCCTGAAAACATACGCAATAATGCATTGAGAGAAAACAAAACAACCGTTGCACCAAAACATTAGATTTTGAATCCTATTTCATTTACAGAGAATCAGTGTTTCACATTAGAGTATTTCTTTACTGTTTGTACATTCTTCAAACTGCGTAGTTCCGAAAATCACAAAAGAGATTTACAATTACCACTATTTAGACCGTACTGCAGTATGACTATTCTATATAAGATTATGGTTCCTCCGGAGCTTAAAGTGTTCGCAAGCTATGCCATATACCAATATTAACGATACGTATAAAGTAAGCTTGCTTGCCCATCAAAAATTTATGTGTACAACGTAGACGAGCTTTCATTATGCCCAGCAGCACCTCCCACGAGACCTTTAACATAGTAGAGTTTACGAATTTAATGACAACATGAGAGAAGAACGGGATGCATAAATTCAAATTATCGTACAGGTAAGCAACTAAATGAATATATATGAAGTGAATTTGCATACAACCAAAACTACTTGTATGTATATTATCCCATTAATCGGATGTTGAATGGAGCTTACTTCTAGTGAAAGTTGTTTACGTTTGGCACATGCAATAGAACTGGGAGAGGGAGGACGACTGTGGTAGTTTGCATGCAAATTAATTTTGTGCACTTCCCCATATTTATCTCAATTTCTTGCCACTTATGTTTTCTTCGTGACAGTGGCACACTCAATGAAAGAGAAAGCAGAAAGTACCTACACTTGTTGCATGTATGCATGGCAAAAGAAATGTAAAATTAGAAGCACATACGCGTATTTCCCATGTATTATCATTTCCAAAAAGAATGTATATAGCTACAAAGAAAACGCCAATGTTTGTTAAAGCTACTCTTTAATGCAACATAATTACTCAACATGCCTGCCGAAATTGACTTTTGTGTGAGCAAAGGCATGCTAGTTTCTCCGAAATTACAATTTGGGATGTGTTNAGGCATGCTAGTTTCTCCGAAATTACAATTTGGGATGTGTTTAGCTTCTAGTACGACCGGTAATATACTTAATTTCCTGGGAATTTAATTAGTTGAGCGAATGGAGCAAGATGATTGTTCTTTTCTTTGTTGAGTATTTTTCGCACTACGCCCCATATATTCTTTTTTGTCCGCATCCTAAGAGGATGAGAATGGGGGTTAAGGTTTTAACCTTCTTCATTTACGATTGAATGCTTCCCAAATACCTGCCTCAAGACATTACACACGCTAGGGAAAGAGCTGTAAACTCAGCCTTGAAGTTTCTTACATCTTTTAGTCCTCTGTATGCATTTGGGGTTATCCCTTTCTAAATTGAATGCAGCTGGTGTACGAGTTTTTTTTACTGTTTTGTATGCATGTAAAATATTTTCTGTTTATTTACACATATTACTCTTTTATCCTGTTCATCCTCTGCTTCTTCAACATCTACGTTATATATGGTTCATACAGTTCATCTTGATCTAAAGTGTAACTCTATGTGAATACATGAGTAGAATTTGTAGCTACGCAAGGACATTTTACTTTTGTTCGGATCTTCTACACACGGATTATGCAAGGATACAGCTTTGACAATAGTGTTTGCTCCTTGCAACGTTAGTACACATATATATATGACCAACTTCATTATTATACGTATCAAGTCACACTTACCATAATGCATGCATAACACAAGGATGCAACCTCATGAATTATTTATACAACTCTGCATGATCCATTGCCACTGCACACTATTGTGGACAAACTAGCAGGAAGCTGAGGAGTGTTATGTGTAGTCTGGTAAAAAAAAAGTATTTTCCTTTCACCAGTTTCACCCAAAGAATTTTATCACTCAAACAGTTGCTCTTTTGACAAGAAAGAAATTTCTCGGAGGACTTTACACTTTTCAAAATGACACTTGTCCAAGAAGTCACTTTTAAGCTGACTCTATCAATTTTTTGGTATGAGCAA
Organism: Orchesella villosa; assembly: GCA_036850725.1. Lineage (NCBI taxonomy): Eukaryota > Metazoa > Arthropoda > Collembola > Entomobryomorpha > Orchesellidae > Orchesella > Orchesella villosa. The sequence continues at coordinate 41,776 of JAANSM010000091.1, read as the reverse complement.
ATCTAGCTCACTGTTTTGCAGCTCTTTTGCTAGCTGAGACCCTGGCGGGTGCATAGGGCACATACCATAGGGCTATTAGCTCATTAGCTGTACAGTAGCTATATGCGGTTTGTGGGTGTGTATCTAATTACAAAATGTTACGTAACCGGTAAAAGGTGCATCTACTTTTATTTTATGAAAGTTCCTTCTGTACACATATAGAACAGAAATTTCGAAATTCGTTACAAAAAGTTGAATTCAGCAGACTCCCATATATGTGGTATTTTGTGCAATAATTTCAAGTTTCGGAAAATAATATAATTAATACATACTTTCAACGCCCTAAAACTACTTTTAACTTATTGGCAAAGATTGCATTATCAATATTGGCAAAGCTCCTGGGCGAGACGGACAGCAGAATTACATAATTCGACTGCCTTTACGCAGTGAGAAAGTGGGTACATTTGTTATCGGGTTTAGATGTTTTTTTCCAAAAACTAAAAGTTTTGTGAAAGCAATATATGAATAAGAAATGAGGGAAAAGTGAATTTGCAAACGCACACATGAAAAATTGCAAGTCCGAGTGAAAATAAATGTATTCTTTCGTTGAAAGATAAGACCTAAGAATAAAATAACACCCACGAAAACGACCACAAGGATCAAACACTGGGGCATATCCCGAAGGAACCATGAAAGAACACGAATGTAGCATTATTGCGAAAGAAAAAGTAGAAACGGTAATTGAACTCGAAGTGCAGGATTCGCGAATATCCCATCCTCCCTAATGTAAACTGGTAAACTTTTAGAGATTGTAAATTATTCCGGCTGTCCAACCCCTAATCACAACCAATCCATAATCTTTTGAAACAAGGGAGCCATTTTTATGATTCAAGCATAAACTTTCTTTTCAACGAAAAAAATGTGTTGATGGAACGATAAAATATGCTAAAAAGAAAGAACTGACATTTTCCCCATCACCTGCAACATAAAAAAGGAATAAAGCTGTACTCCACAATATCTATATGAACTGAATATGTTCAAACATACTGCTTTTAGCCATAACCTGGCGTTCAAACAACTCACAAGGCCAACCCTTCTAGAAAAGTAACTATAAGGTACATCTTTGTGCCTTTCCAGCAACATATTTGTCTTTATCAACACGATAGTGTAGAAGGCGTACATAATCCCATGTGAGAAATGAAACCCATGACACCAAATTCTCCGCAACAGTTTCACATTTTCCATCTTCATATACTCGAAACTGCATACGTTTAAGTTACCTGAAACAAAAAGTGTATGGTGGAGAAAGCACAGTGAAAGTGGGAATTCAAAGCAACTACTAAAAAGAAGCAAAGCATATACTAATGTGCAATGATGCGTTCCAATGGTATGAATGAGAACCAAAATACTCCAATACATTTTTTCCTTTTTGCAATACAACACCTGTCAATTTGGCTGTAGGAGATAGATGAAATCAAGAAGCGAGAAAGTAAAGGAGTCTTTTTGTTTTGGTAACGTATAACATTACCCCAATGCCAAATCGTAAAATCCTTGTACCACAAAACTAATTGGGTAACAAAAGGTATTTTGTCGAAAACTTTTATACATCTCAAAATAGATGTTTTTGAGCGGGTGCTTTTACTCAGTTTTTGGCTAATTTTAGTACTTTACACCTCTGTATTATTATCATTGCACGAGTTTGTGTATTTATATTGTGGAGCTTTTTTTAAATACTAACTCCGTAGCAGTTTTACTTCAATTTATATGCCCCAACGATTTGACTTGCTTCAAATGAGCATCCATGAATAAGTTTGTTTTAGTTGGAGCCGTTGTGAATTTTACGAGGTGTGTTGTAGGCAACTTCGTGAGCAGTATGCTGTATATATGAGTACTTTTATGGTGGCCATGAGATGATGCCATTGTATTGATGTTAGATGCTGAACTTATGGTACATATTATACGAAAGTTATTCTTTGTAAAACACAATGAGCTTCGTTTGCTGCTTCACTTTTACTTACTATTTTGAAATTAAAATGGACGCGTACAAAGATCCTAACATTGTGTGCTCTTCGTGAAGGACCGGCAAGATGAAAAACCAAGTATAACTTAAAATCTTTGTGCAAAACCATAAGGGTGACGTGTATATTTAATAAAGTAATATAGGCACGACAAGAGTTTGAGTTCGTTGTTGTTTCGTGTATAGAAAAGTAGCTATATAGCCTTTAAAACTGAGTAAGTACTTCAGTTCAGTGTGCGAAGTAAACTAGAAACATTGCGATACACCTGGGCAGAACTTCCTCCGAGTTTTACACTACTTTAACCCCGGAAGAATGTTATCCTCGAAAGGTTTACTGGCGTTTTTATCTGAACCCAGTCCTCTACAGCCCTATTGCAATGCTTTTAATGACTATCTCAAACTACGAACTTATATTTTTGCACACAAGCGTTCCAAAATAGTTACAGAGTTTTATGATAATGGGCAGGTCCACCAACTTTGCTTGTTTACTTAAACTCTTGGAAAACCTAAAACACGTCGAGGACAACTTAAAGTTTCATATTCATACAATTAAAAACTTGTTTCATGAACACCTTGCTAATGCGTACGTGTATATAAAAGTTTAAGCGACGATGTACAACCTGGTTTCTCAACATACATGTCACAAAGACACTTTTTCATTTACCTCCTCAGGAAGAATAACATTCGTAGTAAATGGTCTGACTCGCATAATAACACAACATAATAATTCTTTTAAGCTTTAAATAAATGCATGAAAGCAGATTGTGGGTGATTTATGCGAAGGCTGCGGATCCTATTCCAATTGCAATTTGTGAATAACTACAAAAACAGAGGCTCATCATACTTTTCTTTTACGCTGCCAATCCTTTTGTCGACTTTCCTATTCTATTTCAGACAAGTCCCACCTCAAGTCTAGTCCGATGAAATAAGCCTTTAAAAAGAATATATTATGCACACTCTGCTATTAAAATAATGACGGTGGTGTGACTTTGTGCTGAAGTATTCGTATTTCAGTTTTCGTTTCAACTCCCACATGGATATATGCACATTCACCCTGTCTATGGTCGTCATTTATTGAAAACTCAACAGCAGGATTTCCAACTTTCTAACATGTTCTTGTTGAAAGCAAAATGCAATCTTTGTCAGCTTTAGAACTTTTTTTCAATCTAGAACTCCAACTCCTTTTTTGATAAAGGAGAAGACGGCAAGAAAATTTGCGGTAAAAAAGTGCTCTTGAAAGTGGCAAATGTCATTAGCCTACCACATTGAAAATGATCTTGCTTCATTCTTTCCCCAAAGAGTAGCCTTAGTTTTTCTTTTCTTTCTCTTTCTCGTGTTTACCATATAACTCGAAAACTCGATATGAATGGGTTTCCAAATGAAGGCTTTTGAAGAAAGGAAAACTACAGGATACAAGACTACAGGATAAATTGTGATGCCCTGGAAAAGGATTTCAGTTGAATGGAAGCCACTGACTAAAAATGGACCGATTTTTTCTTGCCGTTTATCTACTACGTTGTATGTAGTAGAATGAGTAGAATTTCTGAAAGGCATTGGCAGTACAAATTTAATTAAACGTTCAAATTAGAAAACTTGAGATTGCATTTCAATCAGTTTGAAAATGATCACAGCCATTAAGCCCAATCTGTTTTTCTGTTTTCAAAAAATTGGAATATTAATTTCTTCTAATTTTCTTTTTTTTTTCAATTTCAATCCAAAAAAAAACAATTGACTAATTGTATAAAACGAATGAAATTTCATGCAACAAGAACAATGAGAGAGCAAACGCAAATGACATCATCAGTAATGATTTGGAAGATACAGAAGTCTTTATATTCTGTAGAGTTTAATGTGGCACTAAATGAAGGAGCTATTGAATGATTGAAGATTGTTTCCGTTCAATTTGTTAAGAGAGTGGAAAAGTTGCCGGCAGACCTTTTAGAATAACCCTTGAAGCGCAAAGAACAAGAGTATAACAAGTCAACTGAGTTGAAAAGAGGAACAAAAATTCACATGCTAAACTCTACGGGATACTATATATTCTGCCTTGCCTACTTTCTCCAGGCGTATTTCCTTTATGTCTAGTCCTCTTTGACTTGATTTTCTAAGTTACACAGCAAAGCCTTTACATTTTATTTTTTATCTCCAATAAAATAACAGGAAGAAGTAGGCTTGCCTTCCAATTTTCTATATAGCCTATTCAATCAGATATTCCAATTTAGTTCTCTAGTGAATTCTTGTTCCACCAATTCTGAATTGCCCAACGATCATTATTGCACATATTTATTGATATTTCACAACACAACTTCCTTTTGAAAGTAGCACATCAAAATTAATATACAAATACAAAGCATACTACGTGTATACGTTATGTGTACACGTTAACTTAATGCACCATTGAATTTAATATAAAAAATTGCTGAGATACTAGAGGGTTCTGAGGGATTTAGTCTGTAATTATTATGGAAATTGTTTTTGCATTTTGCTTCGTAAGGCAAATGGATTTTCATAATAGAAATGAAAGAACGTTTGATAAAGAGTTACATGCTAGATAAAACATGTATATGTGCTGAGATCTGACTAAAATATAGGCCAAAAGATTACTATTTCCATTTAATGTTAAACATAAACGAAAGACGATCAGAATTTCTTGACTTATATTCATTTTCAGATTTCATCAAGCAAAAAAGTACAAATACTTGAAAAACTTAAGTAAGTACTCTACGAGTAGCTACGGAAAGCTCCTAAGGGCTAAAAATACACATATTTCAAACGATGGTAGCCAAAGGCAATTAGGTTACAACAAAATAAAGAGAGAAAAGCTTCGGAGCACTCACACGGTCCAGCAATATATACTCATCATGAAATTTGGAGAGGAAAGACCTATTTCAGCTTTAACAATTCCCGCATGTCGCAACTATTATGAAATGAAAAAACTACTACAATTGCACATAAGGATATATTTTTAACAAAGTAAAGTTATACCATGGAGTTGTTTCCATCAATTAGATGATTACTGCCAGATTTTTATCATTGTAAAGGCACTCGCATGTATGTAGCAATGCAAGTGGGTGTAGTTTTCAAAAATCATTTTCTAACACATTATTCTATAGCCCTTTGAAACTTTGTGTCATGGAATGGAAAGTTGTTTGAGAAGTTAGCTCTTAAAACATAATGGTGACAGAATGGGGACATTGTCCGCTGTCCTTGCAATGCAGAATCCAAGCTGTTACAAAAGTTTACCTTTACATCTTGCTACAACGAAAACAACCTTCACCTATCTCTTTCATCTCAATTTCCTAGTGAGAGATATTTAAGATACATTAGAAAATTTGACGGCAAACTGAGAACGATTCTGAAAAATTGGGCTAGCATTGCACATTCGATATCCACAGAAAGTTGTTCTAAGCTATAAATCAAAAAGTGCATACTACAACTTGGATCAACCGTATATTGAATGACATTGCCCCTCTGCACCAACCAATATGTATAAATTGTGCATATATGAATTTATCATTTCACTGAATATAGGGAACGCATTGTGTTTTAAAATACTTATAGGTTATGTGCCATTCTACTTACAACTTATATAACGTTCTCTATTATTTATGGTGATTCAAAAACATAACGTCAAATGAAAACGACCTCCAAGACGATTTTATATCAATTTAACATGAGGGCATCGGCCCTTTACATTTTATTTGAGTAAAGATACGGTTAGAGGTTGCGGTTTCTATAAATTATTGTGCTTCAGTCTATAAACCGCACTCATAATAAAAAATTCCATATAAATTTGATACATACAATATGCGGTTTGCGGTCAAGGCAAATATGCAGAAAATTTCACTTTGATTGCGGTGACACTAAATATTTATTAAATATGGCTAGTAAATTCTGATATACAATTTTCACATTTTCCTTAGGCGGTAGATCGCTACAGAGAACGCAATAGGGATGTTAAATAATACAACAAGCCACCCACAGTTCTGAATTGTATCATGACTCATGACATGACGCTCATACTTTCTTTAGAAAAAATAATGTACACATAATGACAATTTGTTGAGGTTAGTGGCAAACATTTAGTATTTGCTCTTCGTTAGAAATCTCCCTAACAAAGCCTGCTATTCAATTCCATTATGTGACACTAAAGGCGGTTTGGTACACCTCAGTAAATAAGCATTGCATGTACATAATTTGTATGCAACGTATATCAAAAATAAGAACTTCGTTTCCTTTATGACAACCGTGAATGCAGAATCGCAATATTAGTACACTTAGTATGTATCATAGAAGTGAGCTGCATAAAAATTTTGTGCACTATTTGCATACTTCCTCAGGAAGTTGGGGCACGGCGAAACATATATGTAGACATCCCTACAGATTAAAATGCTCTATTATTTTCCCTATCTTTAATAATGGTTTCCTGCACGGAAAGTTTTTAATAAAGTGCAAGCATTTCCTCTCTGACAGTTACGATATTGAAATAGAGTTGAAACTGCTTTGAAAATGTTACTTTATTACTTCCCTTGCCTTCATCATGTCACGGTAGAAAAATCTTAATCTGCCGTCACAAAGCAGTTACATCATCTACCTCCTTTGTTACACTCGTAACTTTTTTTCTGAAAAGTTCTCCTTTGTAGAAGGAAATAGAAAGAATGAATTGGTGTGTGATATGTTAAGCATGTCGAATAGTTTAAGGTGTATATTTTTCACGGGATGAATGTGTGAAAGAATATCTATCCCTCTTCCCTCAACGTACTTAGTTTCCAATATTGCGAATAATGACGAATATCAAAGTCAGTTTGTACATAGAAGAGAAGATAGTTTTCCCATTCACGTTTTTTACTTAGATGTATAAAGTATTAAAATATAGAATAATAGCACCACGTTATGCTTGATGCGCGCTATATCGTCGTATCACACCAAACAGACAATAAAGGAACAACTGCTTTTAATATTTTTGTACGCATATTACTAGTCTAGCCTTCTATTTAATACATATATGCACCGATTTAAGCCAACTTTTGAGAAGAATAGTCTATTCGTATTTTGATTTGATGTGTATGCGACACATGGAAGGAAGACACCGAGGAAAAAGCATAATAGGAATTTGACGATATGACGCTAACAATAAGTTATCTCCAGCTTTATATGATAATACTTTGGGAAAAATAAAGGAAAAATGTATGACAAAGATAAAACTACACACGTATTAACTTTGTTACCGTCTTCCCATTTTGCGTGAAATCTCGTTCAGTCTGATTACTTTGTTCTTTCACGATTCTCCAGTGAAGAAAATACATAGAAATCACGTCATCATTTTTTTTCTGACAAAATCCTCGCCTATAAAATTCTCTAGAGAGTAAGTACTAAAACCTACTTTATTGTATCCGAAACTCGACACCTAAACTCACAATCTCTTTTGGTGCAATATGGTTAGGCAATGAAATGATGGGATGCCAACAACTGTGCCGGCAATCATTCTACCATATTCTCTGGTCTTAGTCTCAGTATGTACTTATTATATGCCGTTCAATTATACCTGCCTGTATATACCGACGCCAACGCCTTGTCTCGATTATAACCTTCCATCCGAAGCTTAACTTCTCTAGAAAATAAAATTCAAACGACCAATTTCTTACCAAGTTATTGTTGTCATAAAACCTCGTCTGGTCTTATTAGACTCATTGTCATGCATGAATGTGGGCTTTCCAAACCTATCACTGTTTCTAACATACAGATATGCATATAAATGTGCTTTCACTTTCCAACAATCTAATATCTACTTGATATTCAATTCTAAACCAACGGAAATTTTCCTTACTTCTATAGTAATATATAGGGACTTTCTATGCGACTAGTCTTTAGGACACGAAGATGATATTTCACAGCCGCATCAAAAACTCAAGTAATCTTCGAGGTGATCACCTTTATTCAAAGATCACACTTCTGATGATGACATCCATCATTTGCGCTTCATCAATCAGTAACTCATCATTAGATATGTGAAACAAAACACGAGAAAATACAAAAGGATCAGATGAATAGAGGCTAAGTTACTCTTTCTAGTTGAACAGCTGTATCTGAAGAGTGTTCGTGATTAATGAGTAATATATATCCTTCCCTAGTGTGATTCTGCTTATCTATCAACTGAAAATAATCTGTCATCTTCAGTGATAATTCTTGGATGATTGCGTTTTCTCTTTCAGAATATGATCGATCTTGGGTTGGTCTGCTCTACTTCCTGTCGTGAGGGCTTTTAATTATCAAACCGCTCAGCTCTAATGACAACTCTTCGAGTGAACTACATAATTTGGCTAGCAAAATGATTCCCTTTCACTATAATAATGATGCGGAAAAGTATAGTTCAAAGGATGTACATACAAGACCATTAGTGTCGGAAAGCACAAACTCCAAACCGTATTCAATTGCTTGTCTCATGATTTTCGATTCAAAGGAAGGAGAAATAATATGTGGAGTGAGTTCAGTGAGTGTAGTATATGCTCGAAAGTACACAAACAAAATATGAATTGAGGTGCGGCTTACCTCTCATGTAGATATACGCTGTTCCTTTCATATTGGGTTGATTAAGTACGATGAGGTTGAGAATGTTGCCAATAATGCCTAGTCCACAAATAGTGGGCCAGAGGATGCCATACGTTAAGTATTTGACATCTTCAATAGTAAGTTCATTGGTAGCACCACTAGCAGCACTACCACTGGCAACACTGTTTCCAACATTAACTCCAATGCCCATCATTGCTGTTTCCATGTCTGTTCCATAAATTAATTCGCTCTCATTGTCACCGAAAATGCCGGCATTACCTAGAATAGCGGCACTTTCACTATAGACACTATTGATGTTTCCAGCAACACCTAACCCTCCGGAGGTGGTCCCTCCCCCTTTCAATAGGCTACTACTTGAGTTAAACCCCAAACAAAGTGGTAAACGAATAGCATAGTCTTGTCCACTGTCAAAAATTGTGGCTGTTTCCATGATGGAAGCAGTTGTGGTCGTCATATTATTCCCATTTGTCCAATCTAACACCCCACCACTACCTCCTCCACCACCAAGTCCAGCAGCGAGTACTGCTGTGGCTGTTGTAGCAATACTGCCTGTCATATTTACCATTATTCTTTTGATTATTACTCGTGACGCTCCTCCGATTGCTGCTGTTAGGTTAGATTAAGAGTTTTTCTTGTTCCATGAGTCCCAGACGAATAATATCGTCCCCGCGGGAGTCAGCAATGTTCTTTGAAGACGACTGTCCTTTATGAAATCACTGTAATATTCGCGGTTGACATTTTATACCATTTCCAGTTTCCTCTATGCCCCAGTTCCAGCACATGTTTTCAAAGGGTCAATGGCCAATAAATGTTTCTGGTTCCAATCTAAGTGTCTTTACTAAACAGTACAGAACTGAAAACAACCCGAGAGATAGTATATAAATTATGCAGACTGGTTCTTGTAAAGAATAGCGTTATTCATTTGGCATGCACAGTTGATCCTATATAGGCTTTTCTGTCAGAAAATGATTGTCCTTTTTCCTGTTATATAACAACCATCGATTTCCCGAGGGCGGATTTCAATGATGAGTATCGCAATAAATATATATAGGATCATTAGATCATTTCATTTTCTGATAGTCAATGGTAGTAGAAATGAATCTTACTCACTACAGTATCATACAGTCAAAATATCCAAATGAGCCGAATCGGTCTCTGCCGCAAGTGAATGTGTTTACAGTTTTTATCTAAATGTAAAGAAAATGGGAAGACAGGTCAAGGATCATGGAGCTGCTACGATTGTTAATGTAGTCCATATATGCAATGTGTGGTTGCGTAATATCCTTCGTTTCCTCTCTTGAGTACACTTTCTGAAATGGTAAAAATAGAATGTTCAAATCAAACCACCGTGAAGCAAACACCCAGACAAAGAATAAGTCTGGAAAAACTGGAAATATCATGGCATATCATCGTACTTACGAAAACAAAAAAAACGCTATTAGCTCAATGATAGCATTAAGCATGACGATGTAGTTCGGCATTAAAGCAAAAGATAACAAACAAGCACAGTATATCGAGATACCAATCTGATGTTTTGATAGAGCTAGTCGGAAACTCCTACCCTTTTATTTGCGAGATACCGAGCAATCAAAACATAAAAGAAGATTCATTTAGGTCACACATATTTGTGTAGGAATTTTACGATTAGACCTGGACAAAAAACGACTCAAAGTGGGAGGAGAAGAAGGGAGAATTGATCCAATGCTCAAAATCTGTTTCATGGTAGTGGATAAAAATGATCAGACTTTTCGCAGAAAGTCGGAGCACAAGATCAGAAGCTTTTTATGTCTGATAGAAATGATGGAGGAGCTGAAGATTTTCAAGCTCATGTAAAGAATTCAATGAACGGATCATTTAGTAAACTTTCTGTTTATATTTGGCAGCAATTCGAGAATGTAGGTCCGCATACAAAAACTGCATACTTTATTTAGAAAGTGGTGGAATACTTTTAAAGCAACATCATTTTTAACCGATCACGTATTCCCAAAGTTTGTTGATGGTTTATTGTAAATAGTTGGTATTTTTTTATTCCAACAAGTCTGGTTACAGTTTACTTGAGGTTCACTTTATTTTCGGGAAGAGGCTGTAATAATAAGGATCTGCTTGAATAGATATGATGGATAATGGAATCAATCTATCTCAACTTGTTCGAGGAAGTAAAAAAATTCATTTTTTAGGATATTCTGAGCCGTTGCTCTTCAACGAACACAATAACCAACCGGATTACAATCGCTGGTCGACCACTCCAATTCTTTTCAACTACATCTTGATGTATCAGTAGCACATTTCTTGTCTTTTATGGATTTTTTCTTAGCGCAATCATTTCTAAACCCATTACAGTCTAGTGAAATACCGAAAGAAAATCGTGTATTGGCAGCGTTGCACCAGAGAAATAAAAGATATACGCAGATGTAATTCTGGAATACAAAAATTCTGTATATTATAGTATAGCATCCAACTGGTGGACAGTTCTTCTTGAACGAGAGGAGCTAGGTAGGCAAGATGAGAGACTCATGTTATGTATAATGGTTGCAGAAGATAGTGATTTAGATGCAAACTCTCTAGAATCCATTTACTTTAGTTGATGCAAGACGAAAATCTAATGTTGCGGAAAGTGAGAGATAGTTTCCAGGGCTAGAATCTTGCTAACATTCATCACAGGACATTTTGTGTGATGTTTGACGGCCTGTTGTTTACAAGTGGTATACAATTACTATATATCCACTTCATATTCATTCTAGTTTACTGACGCCAGCTCCAAATGTGAGAAAGAGAGACAGCAATTTATTTTGCATTTTGTAGCAAGGAATTTTCTACTCATTTATCAGAGTCTCCATATTTACTTCCTCCTGAGTGCTCCTACGGCATACTGACTGACTGGGTTGCTCTTCAGAAATAACCGAATGAAATGGAACGAATAGAATGATTTTCCTTGAAAGGTATCAGTTTGGTTGTTTGTTTTCCAGAATTTACGTCACCTTTTGTTAAAATGTGAATAAAGTTGAGACGTTCGGCAAATGGTTCATGTGGGAGTGTGCCAAGTACGAACTCAAATGGCTTTGCTTTTTCTCGCATTAACGATGAAATAAATACTTGATACCTCTAAATTACCATTAGTAAGACTGATTCCAGCCTGGATGCAAAACAGTAAAATGTTCCATTTTCTCGTAATAGCCTTAAAAGTTATATATTAAACGAATTAGTTTTGTTCTCTCAAGTGCATTGCATTAGTCAGACGAGAAGGTGCTTAGAGGCAAATAGTAATTAATATGAAAATGAAATTTTATACGTTAAAAGCACAAGGATCTACTTACACCTCAGGAGTTTTAACCGAAACAGTTTATTTCCGGAGTCTAAATCCGTTGAATTCAAGTTTTAGCGTGGGATTTAGTTGAAGTTTTATGTTGTTGAATGTTAAAGCTTCATAACTTGATATGTTGAATTTACGACTTTGAATTGCGCAACTCTATAGGAATGCATGTATTAATTTCAGGTAAAATAAGCTCTTGTTCTGAATATCTTTCATCTTTACGGTACTCGGAGCTGAAGTGTATGAAAGAGACTACACCTGTTAAAACATATCAAAAACGATGTCAATAGCACTACATGAGCAAGTACAAGTATATCTTCTAAAAGATCAAAGAGCAATACTTACATTATAAGAATCAACATAATATGATATTAAATTTCTTTCTGGTATAAGTACATAAGTATACAAGACAGCATCCGTCATTACAGCTCAATGACAGGCAACCGTGCTTATTTATCGCACAAAAGTATGCTACGCTCCCATGTCATGTACGAATATAAGTTATGGTTTGCTAGTAATGAATATACTTAGGTGACTAAAGATCATGTGTCTTTTTCAGAATACGGAAATGTTGCTTTTAAATTAGCTTTTGGCTACAAAACTCAGTTCAACATCTCATATTATCCCAAAAATAAGCTAACCTACTGTCTAAAATATTGCTGACTACCGTCATTTGCAGGCCATTTGCTAGTACAAAACCCGTCAACCTTTTCATTTTCGTTCCTTCAGGAGAGTACAGAAACATTTCTTGTTGTGACAAACTAGTGTTTTTCACAAGAACGCTATGTTCTATGGCCCATTTCTTGTCTTTGATGTGTATGATTTATTCGCCAACTTACAAATCTTGAAGCAGCCGAACCAAATCATGTAGCATCCCCCTCTTCCAGAAGTTCAAAAGCACTTTCTCCGTTTACACAAACTTGTTCTCAAAGGAGACACATGCCACTCTCATTTGTCATAAACTACTGCTACTATTTCGTTAAAAGTCAAATCTGAAATGCAGTATTTGTATTTAAACTTTTATTTGGAAGCAAAAGCAGCTTAGCTTTCTAAGCTAGCACCATGCAATCAAATCCTTCAGTAAAAATTTGCGTTTAAAAAGAGCACAGTGAAATTTATGGATGACAATTTATAACTAACAATCGTACATCAATAATACATGAAATAAAGATACCTAAATATTTAATTTTTATGTGATTACTTTTATCAAGCATGATTGACATGATTTTGCAAAAGTTTCATTGATACAAAATTATGTTTTAAACAAATAGAAAACAGTACGTAAATGGATTATACATGTTTTCGCAAATTTGAACGACGTGAACCGACACCTCAATACTTATTTCATTGCATTTACCTGTCAAAAGGATTTCCTTTGGGTTTCTTCTAATGCTGCCATAAAATTATATTCAAGAAAACACTTTCCTCTTTGTAGACTCCAGCAGTGTTCAAGAAGGATGAAAGAGGATGAATATTTCACCATTTCAAGTATAAGTGACCATGGTTTAGGTAGGGAGGGAGCAAAATTTCATTTCGTAATACTCTGAAGCATTGTAAAGTGATTGCAAATGACGGATTCTTTTCACGTTTCCATATTTTTCTCTAAATTCTTAAGAAAGGAGCTCCCAACGGAGCCTAGAAAAGATTTTACTGTACACTTTCATTTCCCTTGTATTTCATATTATAACTGACATAGATGACAATAGCTATTACCGTTTCATAGAATCTAAGTTTTCTGAAATAAAGTGTAATGCATTTTTGGATATTTGCGAGTGTGATTATATTTTATGTGTATCTGTATACTTTCAGTCTAATATTACCAAGTTTCAGTAAAATTTTATAACATGAATAAGTTTAAGGTTCACTATGGGGGCACTATGAAACAAAATTTATAACAACGCAAAAGAATTGACGTGAGTAAAAGCATACTACGCACAAACCAAATTAGAATGCATGAGACAACCCCTCCTTCATTTATCAATTTAAAATGCATATTATATAAGTGTGGCATATATGAGGACTGTTAGTAACTCTGATTTATGCTAGATTCGTACTTTAACTTATATGAACTATATGTATACTATACCAATATGAACTTTCGATATAAGAAAATGGTCTTCATTTGATGAGAGTGTATCTTACGTATTCAGTTTAAAGCATACATAAAATAAAACCACATAAAAGAAAGTGGAGGGTGCTAGTTTCCAGTCCAGTTCGCCTTTCTGTTTCCACTTCTTCTTTTTTTGCAGAAGTAGGCCATCGTAAAATAATGCTACTACTAAAATGCTTCGTCTGCTTGTACTATTATCAAGAATGATCTAGTTGTTTATCATATCGCTTACATGCAACTGATGCAATGAGTAAACTAATTATATCCTGTGCCTGTGTTCTGTAATACTTTATCAAAACAACAACAAAATTACAACTCACATTTTTCACTTGTGGCAAAAAAAATCCAAAAATTCTTGGCAAGGAAGAAATTAACCGACTGGAATACGCATGCTAATTCTTTAGAATCGTAAACAACTAGACGTTTTCTATTATATATATGAGTAATGCACACACATTCTGTTAGCATCATACATTTTCTGCGACGTAAAACTCGTAAAAGTGTATTTACTCAATATACAAAAGCAGAACTACACATATTTATTTAATTTTTTGTTCAAAGAAGAACAAGTGCACCGAAAAAGATATTTGTTTAGAAAGCTTCCGCCAAGGGGAGAATTAATTTAAGAAAGTCATTTCCTAAAAAAACCTAAAAACCACAAGCTTTGGTGTAAGTCATGTTCGTGAAAACTTCAATAACAAGAAAAATGTAAACCTATATTTTGCGCGTTAGTGTGTATTCTATAGTTAAAGTAAAAAGTGTGGAGTTTCGACAACAAGTAATTTTAGGATTCAATTTTCACCACTGCGTTTGGAATCCTTACTCCCTAAATGAAGATTAGTAAGCTAAGCTCGCTTAATATAAAAATGTTGATTTATCACCGCTCTTTTATCGTTGCTCGGAGCTTAGGTGTTATTTGGTTAGACAAATTGTGTGTGCATGCTTCTACTCCAAAGCAGCTGGGTCTATCTATAGTCATTCTATACATGTGTTTACCAACCCGGGTAGAACAACTTATCTTGTACTGCTCTGGTGTTGACTCGTTTTTACAATGATTTTCAAATGCGAACATACACTTTATGTACCTGCAGGTAAATATACTTATATGAGTATATTATATATATTATGAGAAAAATACGAATGCGTAATGTAACTAAAGATTAGAGTCTTTCAGCCGTTATAATTGAAATCTCGCCGCAGGAGGAATAAAAAACTACTAGGATTAAGTACATAGTTTATTTTGCTGAGCTGAGCAATGAATGAGCATTAATACTTTTGTGGACAATTTACTTTACTCGAAATACGGCAATCCGTTTGGAGAAAGTGTAATCCTTGTGGAAGCAGAGAAATTTAATGCAAATGAAATCTCTGCAGTGGGAACAAGAATGGAATTAAAGAAGTTCGAGAAATTACATTAAAACTCTAACCTCAACTTTTAGATTTTACTTTACAGAAGTATCATATTTGACTCTGAAACGATAAATATAGCCAGCAACGACACCAGAAACTAGATATTCAGATTACATCACGACATCACGCAGCCTAAAATTTTGCTTCTTGTTAAAAAACATCGTTTTTATGAACAATTGTAATAATAATATTCTATCAATTGCTATCAGGTACACGGGAGGTTTGTACAGTTGAGAGTGAGTGCAATGTTCTCACGAAAATGAAATGGATTTATACTAAAAATGTTACCTTTATATTTATCCCAATGTATGAAGAGACGCAAGAATTCTTTTTTTAAATTGGCCTACATTTTACAACTGCGCAATAAAATTGTTTAATCTGCAACCGACATCTGATTTCGTGGAATATACAAGGAACTAACTCTTTTGACAAATCTCATATCTACGTGCCAAAACACCAAACCTTTATCACATATTGTAGTCAATCAAAGAAAATGCGCTTAGATTTCATACTCCAACATTATAATATGTGGTAATAATAAATGTCTAACTTTACGACTTATTGTGAGTCTATAAAAACTGTACTAACATAATTCAATTGCATTTAGTTAAAACTCACTTCTGCTCTAAGCCTTTGGTAATTTTGGGCATCCACACTTCACTCACTCGTTACCTGAGGTTCGTGCCACGGCACTCTTTTGAAAGTGAGGTACAAAGGGATGTTACAGATTAAGCGTAAGACTTTTATCATGTTTCTCTACAATACAACCAAAGGCACGTATATTCCAAGTACTGCCTTTTGTGATTGGTACTCGGTTGACACTATCGTCAGTACTGTGTTTAGTGTACGTGCTGGTTGGTAACTGAAGTTCTCAGCTTACACGTTAAAAGTCAACACTTAAAAAAGATGAGCATCGGTAAAAGTATAATGAAATGAACAAAATTTTCTTATTGCTAAAATGCTGCTAGAATCTAGTGGGCGTTAGAGCACACTTGCGCACAATAAAGGTTGTGACTACCACTCTTCCCACATATTTTAATTATCTGACGATGAAACGCAATAATATTTTAATGAGTTAGCTCTCTTTTTATAATATCCGTGAAATGAGAGAATAAATATGTAATACTTGATGCCAAGTTTTCGCAAATGCCTTTCGACACCTTGGAATGGTGCAAGAACCAGATCTGACTGTCAATTCATACTTTTTCCTTACCAATTTTGTTTACAACTGGATGCTCCATATATATCTTCTGCACAAAGCTTTCGGCTAATGACTTTCCGCTAACTATCTGATAAACGTATCCGTGATACTATGTGTATATATGTATATCTGCTTAATTAAGCAGGAACGGATCTAACAGAAAATTTGGGATCTGCAAAGTTTTAATGAGACTGCTTTGATGAACTTTTGGATATAATACATTGCTCTCTAGGTGGGATGCCATGTTTCTAGCTATTATTCCGCCACGCAAAGCATACACATGCATATGCACACAGAATCAAAACATAGCTTCAACTGAGTGCAATTAAGCCAAAGGACAGCATTCAACCAGAAAACACATCAAAGTCGAACAACGAAAAACACCTACATATTCACGTTTTCTATCTTACTTCTAGTCACACGGAACACATAATAGATGTATTCGGACGGAACCTAAACATCCTTGACCTGATACATTCATTAACTAAATAGCTCTGTTAAAGGCAAAAAACTCGAAATGCACATTACATGTTCACCTACTATTGTGCTCTTTCCAAAATTAATTTACACATTTGCAAAATGCTTTTCCTTTAACACACCACAATGCCGACATCTCAACTACAATCACAAGTATACAATATGATATCCTTGTGAGCTTGGGTAAACGCTGTTACTTCTGACGTTTCAATTTTCACAAAGCCACTGGAATGGCTCCAGTCCAGTCTACAAAAATTAACCTAATTTAACTTAATACAAAAATTTAAACACTTGAGTCAACCATTTACACTCATTTATTTGTAAAATGTGTGAAAATTTTAACAAACTGTGTCATCGAGACCTACATACTAATCAAGAGTCCAACCCTCATGTGAGCAATTTACTTCCAATTCTCATTTCCCAAACTTCGTTCCTTTCCTTGCATAAGCAACCAACCACCATCTCATCGCCCACCACCACCATCATTGGCATATCGTATGACTACGCAACGTGATATCTGCGACAGTGCGACCACTTGTGTCAAGAGGAGAATATAGAGAGGAAGAGGAAGTGATCATGATGATGATGAGGATAGTTATAGAGTGCAAGTTAGAATATTATTATATGAAAGCACTTTAATTAAACACAAAAGAGCTCTTGTATCTAATTTCTTTGCTCTCACCACGAACCAAACCAGGTCTACTGAAACCCCAAAACTTCTCCACTTTTGTTCTACCCGATATATCAAGTCTGTAGTGAACAATACCTACAATTTACGTGTAACTTCCTTTGCTGCCACACAATTACCTGTTTGTTTCTCCAGCCGGCAATCTTACAAGGTAGACAGTATGGCAGTGTAGGGGGTTTAGTTGTCAGATAAATGTGCGTTGGCGTTTCTTAAAAATAATCTTTGGAACATGCCTAGAAATAACTTTCCCAAAGCCACATTACATACAAACTTTCCTTACGTATGTACATTCCCTTTTCTCTTGTATCTGTACGAATCAGCATAAGTAAGACTTCTGTAATCTGCAAGATTGGAATAAAACCTTATCGATGTTGCTGCCAAGTCGATAATGAACGTTGGGTTGGCGAATATAGTAGTGGAACTGAAACTACTAGATTGAGCTCACTTTACAAGTCTAAGAAACGGACTACGAGAGGTAAGTGAGACAGCATCTCACAGGATTTCTTAAGAAAGTGAACTTCAATCTGTGTCCTAATTGCATTTCCATAAGTTTCTGTAGTGGAGAAATAGGTGTTTCTAACTTCTTCGTTCCATTTTCATTCACATCGGAAACACTTGAGATAATAGACTGATTAGTTGATTACTAATCTCTACTGCCGGCAAATGACAGCCACTTTCTGCTTGATCTAATCGTAAGTTCACATACAGCTAATGACAATACTGCATGGTTTGTGAACTCCATGCCAGATTGAGATTATGCATAAGTATGGAAGCCAAATGTTATGCTCAGCCTAACTCCAAATTTTTCATCCAGAGAAAACGCAAAGCACAATCGTATGAGCATTTTCATTTGGTGCGAAAGTGAAAATGTGAATAAAACATGAGAGTTGGTGGTACATATTTTTCCTCAATTTTCCATGTATGGTTGGAGATATGGCGTACGTACTCATCGTATATGGTAGCAGACATTACCCACTCACAAGTTTTTGCAGACATGTTTACTATATACTTGAACTAGCAATGTGGTTCTGCTTTTTGTTCATTGTGCACTAGTTTTTACAACATTTGTCCATTTGTTGCCGCACAGACGAAGCATTAAGCCATTCTTCTCATGTGTTTAAGAGCAATCTGCGTAAACGAGAAAGTAGGTCGTTTTCAATAAGAGAAAACCCAAAGTGTCTGGCTCCCTGGAACTGTAAAAGGGTTTCTTTCCCAAAAAATCCAAACCCGCTGTTCGTTCAGTACACATATTTGTAGCGATACATATGCATAATATATTTACCTTGAAAAGTTGGTAAAGTGCATACTTTTTGGAAGCAAAAGTGTGTGTGTTTTTAAGGAAATTTAAAATGCTTGTCTCTATACGACCGAATCAAGAAGCGGCGATAATCGTACATTATTCACATTCACAAGCTGACGTCGTCAGAAGTTGGAACTGAGGAAGTGCTCCCTTTCACTGCTTCTCTGTTAAGGGATAATATGGTGTTCCGTTAGCATAGTGCTAGCTTGCTAGCAGCTAGCATGTAGGTCAACTGTAAAAGACGACAGGGAACCGGGCGGTTGAGTGTTCAAGATGAACTGAAAATATATCGCTAACACTTGAGACATTTGTGTTCGTAGTATTTACTTGAATTGACTGAAGGAAATGTTATAAACTTAGAGCAAAGGCATACTTGGTGGTTTGTATGAAGCAGCGACTATCAAGAGTTACGTGGGGGTTTCCTGTGTCGTTAAATGGTGGGTTTAATGCTCTTTCCTATACAACAGTTACCTAGTAGAGAGTACAGGTTACCTTTACTCTAGACTACCATGTTCCTAAAAGAAAACAAACACCACGCATTTTTGGAAACCGTAATGAACTGTTTACTATTAATGAATTCGCTCTCGCACGACACGACATATATTCTTTCCATCGCTGGTTTCCCTTTCTCATCATTTAGATGATGATTGACTGACGCTGACGACAATGATGACATTAAAATTACAGTAATCCAAGTGAATCTACCTTTTTCTTCAGAATTTAGCCGATATATCTATACAAATTTTACTTTTTGTTTTGTTTACACTTGCATGTTATAAATTTTTACGTATGAACTCTTGCTTTAAATTTTTTATTTCCTATCGATTAACATAGTTATTATCGATCGTGCTACACGTACAACGTAGGTATCTTGCTCGCATTCTGGCGAACTGACAATTCCACAAAATTTAAACCGAAACTGTAAATTCTTCTATTGTATATTCATAATATGTGAAGCTGTTGATGAGAAAATAATTATTTAGTTTAGTGATGTACACTATCAACTATGAGAGTGGTCGTAATCTAAACCAAGTTAGCCAAGTTCTGAAATCCAATCAGCCTTTTAATTTATTCAATAAAATTTTAATGTGCGCTAGAACACAAAATTTCTAATAATTCGATGAAAAGTTAAGGCGATTTGCTTCAACAAAAATTTCATTATTATAATTTTCTATGAACCATAATATGTCGCTACTTCATCTGTAGATTGCAAACGCGGAATAAAACTAATAATGATGGATTTTTTAATTAATATACAGTATCACGGCATAAATGATATAAATTCAAGGAACGTGAAAATTTATCACCAACCTGCTACCTGGTATCAAGGCCTACTCCTGATTAAACAATATTACCAAGGAATAAGCACACAATACACATATCAGGACTACACGTATATATGACTCTAGTTTCAACTAAGATTTCCATCTCCGCACCAATGTCCCCCTTTGGGCATGTGGGGCAATCGGAAATTATTAGAAAATACAGGTTTACTGAGTACGCACCTTACAAAAAAAGGATGAATTCGAAAATTCACACTTTTAAATTTAAAAAAAAGTTATACTTAATGATTTTCCATTTATAAATACACTTACACAGCATAAAGAAACAATTTTTGATGAAACTTCACTAATAAACTCTGCCTCAACGTCTACATTTTTCTACGCTTACAACTTTAGAAAAACTGAAAGTTTTTGTTTCTACCACAGCTTCTATTGCTTAGAGGTTATTTTTACGTTCAATTTCCCCTCAATACTGTCTGAAAAGAAGAAGTCTCCAAAACGATCACTGTTATGATACTTCATCATGGTAAAACAAACAAACCTTGTTTTATTTGCACATCCTGCTGTTTCCGGAAGATGTACAGCTGAAGAAACCTGACTTCCTAATATCTCTGTTTCGCCGAAACTTCTAACGAATATTTGGAAGGCAAGCAGTTGTATTTACTGCGTAATGAAACTTCCATCATAATCCACAATATAGAGTGCTAGGCTACTACAATATGTTTTGCAATTCCTTGAGCCATCGTAAAAATCTGAGGTCACTGAATAAACATTTGCAACATATTACCACCAAGTGCTGCATACATATACGCTCCCAAAGATGAGCATTGTATAGACATCACCTGTTGTTGCACATATTATAAGAAAGATTTGTACTTTTACATGAGGTGGACCAAGAAAAAAATATTGTTGTACTAGCAAATTACATAGACCCTCGACATGATTAATGGTTTGACTTTGACTTTAGTAGTTGATCCATCACGACGCTATGATGATGTTAGTTCTGCACAAAGTGTAAGAAACGATAAAGAAGCTGAAAGATCAAAGGACATTTATTGCCACACAACGCCACAAAATAACAATGAACTCAAGGTTGGTGCAATGCTGCATAACGCTGTCTTTCATTCACTAATCAACTTTTCGGCTATGATAGCCAGTTCTCGTGGATTATGGACTGGTTATCAAGTGGTGCTTTACAGTAGAGTGTCAGTTGTCAGTATTTTTGTCTTTTGTGGCAAAAGTTTGTCATTATAAACCAAAACTTTCCATTAATCTATAACCGTTTAGGTATGAGTACATGAGCTATAATGTCACCCATGGCCTTATACTATAGTGACCTTATAGGTTACTGCATAGTAAATAGTGAATAAGTTGTGTGAGGCATCAATAAATCATTTTTAAGCAGGTTCATCTTCTTTCTTTTCTATAAATGATAAACAATACGACTGACTATGTTGTCTATATAAAGCGTGTGCTTAGCGCTTACAAATTTAGTAGGTTATCGTGACCTGACAGGTGGAAATTTTAAATCTACAAAATATAACTGACTGAGCATAATGTTTGCATTTTCAATCGAAATCCTACGTCTTGCATATGACATAGTCTGATTCACATCTTTATGATGCACATCCTATATAAGCATTCCAATCTGCAAGCTGTAACATGAATACTATTTCCCCATTAAGCACAGATACTTTTGAATGTACTGGAATCACTTCTCAAAACTTTATGGCGAATTGCTTTTGTAACTGCCGAACTAAATTAAATGAGCGAGTGAAGTATGTTATAAATCAAGTATAAGGATATGGGCGCTGTTTGTTTGTGACATGAATTGGATGCAGTAATATGCAATAATGTGCATGAGTAACGTGATAAATTCAGCTGATCGAGAAACCGGTTCTGCATAATAAAACTTGATGATACATTATTTGACCCTTCCTTTTCTTAACGGGAACGTTGAGTTTCGTTTTAAGCGCACATAAAGTATATATATATGTAAGTGGAACACAAATTCCAAATGAAATCAACTGTGAACTCAGCCGAAGTTGATTCCTTGCGATAAAATTATTATGGAGTACATGGGAAAGCGGAATGTAATAAAAAGGGTTCCAGCAACGTGTAGTTGAGGAGTAGGTTAATAGAAAATGTGCCATAATTCCACTTAACGTCACATTATTGTCTATGATGAAAGCCATTGGCATATGGCCATGTGTGAGTGTAGACAAGCATCGGAGAGAGACTACATATGAGAATGAAATATTGCATCAAAACATGTATGTAATCACCGGTCCTATTCATATCCTTTACAACTACAACCATGAAATGAAGGCACAACAGCTTTCATAGCTGAATTTCATCCGAAATTTATTTCGTTTCCATCAAAAACACTACCGAACAACGAGCTCCTTTTTTCTCAGTTTGAAACCCAAATACGCTTTACTACACACAGACTGTTGTTCGTGCTGAAATTTTTCGTGCTTCCGCAAGACACTCTTCCTTGACTGACATGAGACCAAGCCGATATACGTAGAAACACGAGGAGGGAATATAAAATAAAGAGCTCACGGGGGAAACTAAGCTATCAGGAGGCTCATTTCAATAAACTTATCATAAGAAGAGAAACACACAAAGCATAATATATAGTACATGGCACAAAGTGTAATCTTACTTTGCACAAGCACAATATGCATTCCAAAACATTCAACTAGCTATATCAAGAAGAGACCTAGTGAGTCGTTTCACATTTCATCGTTTGAGCACAGCAGAAAACTGGTCTAACTGTAGTAAAATTTTAGTGCACAATATAACATGCAAATGGCAGAAAAAAACTGCTTTTCGCTGCATTTTCGTCTTTAGGCCACATTGCGCAAGCCACATGCTTGTTGTCATAAAATTGACCAAATCCTCAAGCTTTGTAATTGTGTAGAATAAAATCTGACACAAAAAATATAGTTGAGTGATGCTGGATGTGGTAGGAAAAGTAAAAGAATGACGCTTTCATTTTCCCACACGACTCATCTCTTCCTTTTAGCTTCCAGAACTTGCCAACAGCGTTCCGGTTCTTTGGCATAAAATCTGGAAATTATTCCATCAATTTCACTGAGAACAATGTCAAAAGGAGAAAGTAGCAATGACCGGCGCTATAGGAAGCGTCTTTATTCTAGCCTACAAAATTAGTTAACTGCAATGCGTATACACCACACTGTACGAAGGGTAATGTTATTGCAGTTCTAGGCGATATAACCCCAAAGTCTATGGGGGAATAAAAATGTTACAGTCTTCCTTCATCAGTTTTATCTCTTTCTTCATGTGACTTCCCTGTTGTTATTCCCAATTGAAAGCCAATGGAAAATGTATGATACCGTTTTTATTGTGACTGTATTACTAGCATGTGCATATTTATTTGCCTAGAGCAATGAGCCATGCAATCTGTGAGCAAAATTCAGTTCCATCAACTCTAATACATATTCGACTATGTGTTGCGTTTCAAGCACGTGTGAATCGTTATGGATGTATTATGATTACCACAACTAGATTCCGAAGCTAAAAAGTGCATTCAATCTGGCAGTAAATTTTGTGGGATGAAACCATGAAACCTAATAGCCTATAATATTTTCTTTCTTTAACCGCAACCTTATAAAAGGAACTGGTTATAATAACCTATATTTTTGTTGAAACTTTGTACACAAGGTTTCCAATTCGCAACGGTAAATGGGCGAGGCATATCGTACATTGACTGATAATGATGACATTTCGGATAGACAAGCCACATGGCTTTGGTAGTTAAACGCGTTGACATCAACTCAAGAAGGCGCTTAATTGACAAATTCAACTTTATATGCTCCAGTTAACGCAAATAAGAAACGTTTTAGATATTATAAAATTTTCGTTTCTGCAAGCCCAGAACTTTGCTTCGCTTTGAGTTTGCATTCGTTTCGTAGTCATTTAGGAATGTATGGCTCTGGCAAGGGATTTCTCGTAGATCAAGCTATTATTATTATTACTGTTTTCTATGATGAT
Source organism: Orchesella villosa (assembly GCA_036850725.1). Lineage (NCBI taxonomy): Eukaryota > Metazoa > Arthropoda > Collembola > Entomobryomorpha > Orchesellidae > Orchesella > Orchesella villosa. The sequence goes on along the minus strand of JAANSM010000091.1, from coordinate 17,411 downwards.
TCGTTCCCTGACTTAAATTCACAGATGCATTTAATGACATTTGAACAAACTTGTTTTCATTTTCCATATTCAATGAAAATGGGGAAAGCCATTTTCAGATCGTGCAAATGAAGTTACAATGTCATATTTGCAAACAAAGGAAAATCTGATACCATTGTCATTGAAGTATAGTACATGAACCACCCACGCTACAGCATAAAACATTACAAAATGACGGATTGCACACCCTGCACAATTCCATTCATAGTATTATTTCCTTTTCTACGTCATGCATTGCCATATAAAACTAACAAACACTTTTTCAATTAAGTACATAACAACATTTATGTGTTAGTGTAACAAGCAAGTGTTGGCAATATTTTGGGATGAAGAATTTCATTTGGCAAAGGGTTTGAAATAAAAAGCAAATGGTGAAGTAATGGATTAGATTTGGCTTTTGGTGCTATTGCCAAACAAACAAAATTAAATTCTTGTTATTGAAGGTCGAGTGATGTATAGTGACAGTTTTGTGACAAGACACACTATGTAAACATCACAAAATTGCTACGATGATCCCATAAATTGCATGCATTGATGGAAAATGGCTAGTTTCTATAAGATAATTAATTCCTTCTCTACATGCAAGCCATCTAATGTTGATGTTGATGTGTTTTTGGGACTGTCTTGTAAAGTGTTCCATGTATCAATAAGATCAAGTCATTCATGAAGATAAATACCTTCGAGGGGCAATAAATGACAGGATATAAAGTATGCTAAGGAAAGTTTATTAACTTTACGTACAAGAAACTGATGCATTTAAGACAACAATAAAATTGGGCGCATACATCAAATAGTATAATATAAACAAATGCCAAGTTAAATGATCAATGCATATAATGACCTACATGCATGTTTACATGCTTTATTCCTTGTGATACCAGTGACCAAGTATAAGCTTTTTTTGCAGGGAAGAACTACAATTTATATATAAATAGTTTGGGAATGGGAACCATTACTTCAATATTTTCACCACCCATGGAAAATTTGTTCAATGGTATAATTGATTTGAACTCTAACATTATAAAATCTCGAAATTGAAAATCAGGAGAAATTTTCAATTTAAGATGCACAAAGATATACCTATAAACTGCTAAATTGTTGTAGTTTTAAAATATCTTAGAACCTGTTGCGTCTCTTTCCAAACGACTTTAATAGTGAGGCGTTTATCATTCCGCTGAAAACTGGGATGAAAAGTGTTTTATGTTGTCAAAGTCCTTTCATTGTCACAGCGGAATTGTCGGGAAATAAGCATAAGCATACACCATACCGACGTGTTGGTAAACGGTAAACCTAAGTTCTTTTTACACTCAACGACTCAACTCCCTCTCACCAATCTACGAACCGCTATTCATCCATCCGAAATCCTAAACCAAATATTTAATATTATTTTCATTCTATTTCACTCTGTCTATGTCGTAAAAAGTTGTAAAAATCATACATAGGAATTTATAGCAGGAGCATTTTGAAAATGATTCAGTGCTTTTAAATTGGAACTGAATTTTGATTAAGTGAGAGTGAGAAAACACTAAAGTAAGTGGTCTGGTCTGGCTTTGAAATAAATTGTGAGGTTTCAAGCAAACCGACCTCCTGCCTTCAAAATGTCAACTTTTAGGATATCTATAATCGTTGGTTTTCTGTTGAGGTGCTGCCACGAGTTTTAGAAACCCATATAATATAACCTCGCCTTAGTGGCAAGACGGCGGGTGGATTGTGTCGTGGTTTCTTGGGAATACGATTCGTGTTCTTAGGCTTTCACACTTTATTATAACATGCATTTCCTTTTGTCTGTACTGCTAGACAAACCTTTTTCTCACTTCAGCATCTTACCGTGTACGAAGTTCAAGAAAACTTCCCATTTCCAAAAGCTTTCCCCTTAGATATGATATGATAATACGAAGACAGAGCGATGCTTTAATGTGCTCTCGATTTACGATCGCCTAGTTTTATTCCACTGTGTAGACAACTCATCTACGCTCCAACACGGAACATATTCATAGAGTATGCTACCACTAATTTATATTGAAGAACTTTATGAATTTAGAACATGACAATGAATTCCCATAAACACGTCAGACTTTTATAGTTGCCTCAGCTGGCTCAAAGTGAAAAGGAAGTTGAAATTAAGATTTTTTCTCGTGTAATTGATGTCGTTGTTATGAAGCAAGCGTCAGCTGCATAGCTTTCAAATTGATTTTCTTTATAAACGCAGTTGACAAGCAAATAGTGTATAGGACACAAACTAATTTTTACCGTCGGTAGTACTATTCACAAAATTCAATTTTACTTCAGATGTGAGCTAGACCACATTCACTCTTATCAAATTTGACTTTCATTATGCATAAAAAGTATGTCAGTTCTATGACTTATAAAAGCATGACTTTTGCATTACAGAGTTTTCAATTAAACGGACTAGCGCTTAACTCCTAAACTCCATCAAAGTCGCCTTCTCAGTCATAAGAATTCTTCAATTTCAGTTCGTTAGATCGTCAAAAGAAGAAGCGATGCGAGACTTATACTAATTTTGACATTCTCATACATAAAGTAAAATAATCGAAATGTTGTGTCATGAATGTCAAAGAAGGCTTAATATTTTAGATTCTGGTACGTACTCAACGTAGGGCTCATTGTGTTTATGAGCAAAGGTTTATAACAGTTCTAACTTTTTGAAGGAAGTATTTGAATGTGTGTTCGTTTAAGCTTTCCAGATCAATTGAGAGCTGTTCTTAAACAGCTTCTTAGGTTATATTTTAGGATATCCTCTGAATTTTTTAGGTAGATTTCTTTTGAACTCACCGGAAAGACTACCACCTACGCATTTGAGAGCTAAAAACCTACGAACTAAAGACAGTAGAAACTAAATCCGATTTTTCGTAGATTCAAATATGTAGGCATTCACACAGCGTGAAATATTCCAACTTCAGTACTTCGGAAATCATAAGTCTTAATGGAGTACGTATGTCAGACTGTCAAAATGAGTGAGGTGGGTCTGTGGATGGGTTTTGCAAAATGTCAAATCCAGCCTTCTTAGGACAAGTCTCGTAACTTTAACTTTTTAGGCTTCTAATTTAATGAATGAATTGCGTTTTGGAAGTGTCATACCGAAATAGTCATTTTATCTTCTCCTTATAGTCAGCCCACTGTCGTTTTGAACTCAAAAAATATTTTGAAACAGCCAAATTTTATTTGTTCATTTTTTTCATTTCCACGCGTCAATTCTAATCAAATTATATGTGATAATGAGCACGGACGTGTCTTCCTTTCTCGCAGCATTGAAATATAAAAACTGTTGTTTGTATGCAGACGTAGTAATAGCAAAAGTTTTTCAACATCCCTTTACTGCAACCACAAGGCCTGAACAGCGGAAAGAAAAAAGACTACGTCTAGTCTAGACCCTCTATAAAAGTATACTTTATTCTGTATTTACTTTCAATGAGATCAGGATGTCAGACAGTCGAATATTTGCAGCCCGTTTTCTCTGTGTGGCAAGAATATGTGTTTAGAAGCAAACACGATATTATAGGTTTTATTGTCGGATACATGTGATTAATTACATTATTTATGGTATATTATCTGCTAATTTACACAGATTAGAATACTTAGCGAGTAATACATAAGCAGTCTAGGCTTAAAATGCATATGCAATTTATAAATTTGATTTTCAAGTGAACGTAACCTTTATAAACGCAAAATAAATTCTAGAAACGGACGTTTAGTGCCAAGACGAAGTTTCTGTAATTCAGCATATGTTTAAAGAATCTACATGAGGAAATGTAGTGTTATCATTTAATACGACCTCTAGAATTTTGGGGTTTACATTTCTCGAAATAAAATCCTCTGCATTCGCATTCCTATTAACCAGATAATATCGTGCTCTTCGTAAACCCAATTTCTGCATAGTATTTGCGGGCATAATTTGGTTGTCTGTGCTCGTCGAGGGATTTCAGATATGCGGAATAAAAATGAAATAATGATGTTGCAATGTAGCCCTGTTTTATGACTACCAATGCTGTTACAATGTTTTATGTTCGTCGAATTTTACGTGAAAATTCCTACTTCAACGAACTCGTCTACAATCGCCGGTTCAAAGAAACTAAACCAAGAGCAAAACCCAGACTTCATTACGAATCCGGCTGACGTTAGTAACTCACAGTGCAGTCCACTACCTAAGTATAATAATTCCTTTCATCAGTAATGCCTTCTTCCGACGACCGTTCATGATGTACTAAGCCAATTAAACCTATGAAGTCATTAAAAGCGGATCATGTCAACTTTAGATTGAGAGGTTTTCGGCATCCTTCAGTGTGGACAAGCCCTTTCAGTATTAACAATTTTGCGGTACACTTTGTGGTTGAGTTCGCAACATCTCAACTTGTATATTATAACGAATTGTGATTCCGTGACAAATCCCATGAAAGTCTCATGTGGAAGCCACAAATAGTGACTCGTTTTTATTTTGAAAATAAACTATAAGCAGCAGCAACTATTATTATTTGGCATTATAAGAACTTAAGTATATTTTAATCATTATAATAACAAGCGTGGATAATGCTGGAAAATGTCGGAAGTGAAATATTGGTTCGATATGCAGTTGAATTCATCAGTCAAGCAATGTTATGCATGCAACTAATGACTTCTAGCTAGATAAATTTGCGATTTTACGTGCCTATGTGCCATTCACATCACGCACACTTCAATCATATTATTTTAGTGTACTGAAACTAGCAAATTTCAGTTTGCAAAGGGCTATAAATTGAGAGAGACTATTGTTTGTGAACATCTTTGTAAACGTACAACCTAAGCTACCTATTGTACTTACAACGTCTACAGCGCGACCGATTTCTTCATGTTAAGCATATGTTGAAGCATTATTTGAACATTGAAAATCTGTTTCATATACGCAAGACAGAAGCCGACAAAGAAAATAAGATGTAAAACCTGGAGGCGACTGTTGAGTCCTACTTCAACGAAATGTACACACACAGCGAAAGTTGTACATGCGTGCGTATGTGTAGAAAATGAAGGGAAAACATTTAATCACTGCGTAGTATTACATAATCTATTTTCTCAGTTTCTAGACAAAGTACGTATTTCACGAGGAAACAAAAAGTTACAGTCCAGGATCAGAGCATGTGTGTCGTGTGTCACTAAGATTTATGGTGGTTCGTACAACATTTGCGACTATATATGCATATAAAACCTGTGAAACTATTCAAATAGTTTTAAATCTTTATATCCTTATGCTAACAGTACCGTTATATTAGACACTCTATCTATATATATTGTATTTTGGAAAGGAAATTGTCAACTTTCGCGATGAAATTCTTGAAGTTATAGAGAAAGGTTTGAAAACTCCAGAATAGAGAGGACAAAATTGCTAGTTCACACACGTGTGCACTTCTACGAAAGAACCTATTTGCATGAATTTGTGTTTGATGCTGCAGTTTATTCCTACGTTTCACTTTAATAAAAACTGATGTGCTACTAGACAATAACTAGATGTGCATAGTTAAGGTTGGAATAGCGTAATAAATTTGTATGACTGTAATTAAGAAGCAGATGCGTCAGAATGAAACCCAAATTTGCAAATAATGAATTTACTCACTTAACTAAATTCATGCAACTAGTCACCCACACAAAGTGACACTTGTGCCTATCTGACTACCTGACCTCAAGGTAGTGATTATTTAACTTTGGAAAGATATTTTGGCTTGTACCTTCTGAATGAAATTACGGTAAAAGTAGGTATCAAATGGTGCATGGATATTGTTGACTAATAAAATTAGCAATTCATTTTAGATTGAAGATTGATAAATGTTTTGTTGATCAGTTACCTGTGACCTGTTGATGGACTACGTTAAACATTGAACACAACAATAAAAGTTGTAGATAGTAAACGGTCTAAAACGTATAATATGCTGCAAAAAAATCCAGCTGTTGATGTCATTCTGACCTGGCTGACACCAGTCGAATTCAGAACATAGAGGGAAAGGCAAGTGTCGTATTTTAAAGAATCGATAAGGACTAATATTATACGGATTTGCATTTTTAAGTTTTGCATTTAAATTCGTTGATCAAAGCCACATTTCTAAATGTTCATTGAGGAACTTAGGGAGAACGACAGAACAAAACGATACCTATTGAAAACTTGTTTTATGCACCGACGAACGAAATATGGAAACTTCACTCCAATGTTCAATTCAAGAATAATTATGAATTACATTTTAAACATTAAAGTTGCAAAAACTAGCTGCCAAAACTACTTAAAATGCAATTAGTACGCCAGAGTAGAATATCGCAAGCATCTATTATACTTAACATCACTTTCTACAATTCCAAAAGCATAAAACAATAATAATTCAAAGTAGGACTCACCTGGTGCTCCGTAATTTGTGTCAAACAGGAACTCTTTAGGAGCCTTGAGTTGATTTCAAGCTTATGGCGACTTTATGTAAATAAAGTTGAGTCGAAGGCGAGGTGCTCCCTTGACTTCAACTTTGTAGAAAGTTGTGAAATATTTAACAAAGAAAATTCTAAAGTATTTTTTTTTTGAACTGGTTGGTTTAGTTTCTACCAAATGAAGTAAATTCTTCACGGTTGTAAACTCCCTTCCATTCGTTCAACCACCTCGCGTAAGGTGGCAACGATGTTACGGAACATATATAAATGTAAAACGCTTTCCCCTTACAAATTGGTACTAAGAAAGTTTTTGCTAAAGGGAAATACAATATCGAGTGGAGGTGACAGCAACTTCCTCTAGTATGTATTTTCGCGTGATATACAGCAGCTCAGTACCGTGGTCGAGTCTGAACTGAGAAGCATTTGCTGACTCCACACCAACTTTATACTGCTACTCGGTGGACTGACTTCGCATCTGTATAGATTGTTGGCAAGAAAGTGTTGGTAGAGAGATAGGACGCAACAGCCAACAGTTACCTTCTGCTCCATGCCTTTGCGAAATGTTCCACTGCACTCCAAAAGTTGGTTGAAATGAGTAACTGAGCAAAAGAGACAAAGTAAGGGTAAAATGAACTGGTTTGGGAGTCAAGAAAGAATACTTGATATCAAACCAAACTTCATCGAATGCAGCCTTCAAAAACACGAACATTACTCATATCAGTATCACCAGAAAAAGTTCTCTCCATGCGTACATTTTAAGTTATTCGGATGATGTTAGCAGAGCGCGGATACACGACATACTATGAAACATTGCTTTCCGAAATTTTCCCTTCCGTTGGCGTACTCATGTTACCTTCATGGAGAATTTTTGTATTGAAAATGTACATTAGCATCAATAAAGAAGTCTTCTTATTTCCAATTCAATAAATGACATAATGAAGACATTCATGCCCACGCTTTGAACCATTCACATTGACAATACAGAAACAACATGAGAAAACGATAAACTTACTGAATGTAAATAAATTTCAGTTTGTAAATATTCTGGTTGAGTTTTGAATTGAATGATAAATAAATACTCTTATATTTCTACGCGAATATTAGTTAGGAGACTTGTTTGGTGTTGGGTTTCGTAATCCTGTAATATAAAACGAAAGTGGAATAACAAGTAGGGAATCCAGACCTTAAATTATTTCTTCCTGATAATAGTGATAATTTACCCACACCACACCTACTACTACCAGACACCAGATTATGTTCCTTAATTTTGTCAGTTTATCAGCCTTTGAAACACAATGCACAAGAGTATTCTACTCATCTACAAAACTTCGCGTTCACAACTGTAAGTCAATACTTTTAAGCTGCTTGAATATTATGTACTTCTTGATTATCAACACACGCGTCTCGTTTTCTCCAGTGACTTCAATCTCGATTTACGTAGTAGTTTGCTAGTGCGATCTGATTTGGTTCCGGAAATCAGAACAAGACAGCTTGTGTGGTGGTGGGTACATGAAGTCAATCTTTATGCAGTTGGGTAGGTGAAGGTTTTCTGTGTCCACACAAGCTCACAATGCAATTTCCCATTTCTATACTTTTACAATTTGTAGAAGAAATACGAAAAGAGCTTACACATCAAATCAAAGCCACAGTGTATAAAGCGTGAAAACCGCTTTTCTGTTCGTATCGTACACATACAGCAAAATGCTCGGAATAACCCATATATCCTAAAGTTAAAGTTCATCATGCATGCATGCAGTAGATATGTTTTACGTATAAGATAAGTTTCTTAGGTGTATAAATAGCAATCATAGTGTATATTCGAGTAAGTACAATGTTGTTAAAATGGAAAGCATAGATACTGACATAGCTCTGCTAGATCAAGTCAAATCATTTCTAGAATCTTTGGGTACGAACATTTACTACAAATGAAAAACTTGAATGTGGAACAGAGAAAGTGCAAATGCGAAGTGGTACTGTGAATGAAATGAAAATAAAAGATCTCCTTGGAGGAAGTCGCCAGTTAGATCCTGAGCTGTGTTTGTTATTCTTATCGCCACTAAACCAACTGAGAGCCTGATAGCTTGGCGGAAGCGGATCCCGAAGGGCGTACTGCTATGCATTTGCTGCAGCTTTTGCCAGAATGAGAATAAAAGCCATGTGTCCATCATATGCATACTGGTAAATTAGAAAATATATGTATACTGAAAGGAAGAGTACGGTAAAGCTGGTGTGATAAGTAATGGAACGGTACAAAAATATAGAGTAGCAATTTTTGTTTGGAATCCAAACACTGGTTATTATGTGAACTTTCACTTGGAACGTTTAAAATCCGTAGAACTCCTGATACACTCTCATAACCTACTTCGCAAATCCTAAACTAAATAAAAACTACTGATTATACTACTGATTAGAATAACCGAATAACGTAATGTGCATACTTATCGATACGGTTTATTGAATCGTACAATTATACGTTCTCGCGGTTTAGATAGAATATATTTTAGAAACATACAATATATTTACGGACGAAGATCCTGTGTTGATTCCCGGATAGTTGAAAATATTGAAAGTGAAAGCAAACACACATTTGTGGGTGGCATTTGAATGGAAGCTAACGTAGCCACAGGGAAGCGGAACAACGGAGATTTACTCAGATACTAAATATTGTATGCGATAAATCAAACCGATGTTGAAACGGTATCGGAGAATCACATTTCCTCGAAAATATTAGCAAATGCTGTGCTGTGGCATAATGCATAATCATTCGTCTATGAACCTTTCCAGGTCTTTAAGTACAAGCGATGGGTTGATAGAAGTAACTAAACCGGAAAGTAATACAGAGTGAACTCCATACACAGCGGACAGCGGAACAAATAAAAATGTATTCAAATCATCACAAAATCGCACGTTTCTACTACCACTACCGAATCACATATCCATATGCAAGCAAAAACCTTCATATTTTTGTGTTATTCGGTCAACTGGAAATAACAGCATGATTATGGCCCAGAGAGACTCCCACATGGACAATCGCTTCCTATACCAAGTAAACGGAACTCATATAATTGCTGTGAGAAGGTAGCGTAGCACTATATAGTACAAGGGTCGAGCTAAGCTTAGTATATGGATACATTGTACTCTGAATTGACACAAACCCCAAGAGAATTTGGGTTATTGATATTTTTGACAAGAAACTACGTGACCACTTCCTGACTGATTTGCTGAGACAGGCACCAGTACCTCTGCTATTCTCTACACTTTGGACATACTGCCAATTTACATCAGTCAGACTTCCTTGACAGATTTTCAACAATCGGAGGCATGAAATTGCTGTTGACTGTCATCTCGAAGAATAGAAGCATTGAAGAAGCTATTGCCTGGAGTCTGGAGGAGAAAGTATAAATTGTTTACCCAACCATCGATAAACTGTTACAAAGTCTGTAAACCTCCTTTGGCTCCTTTATAGTAGTTCGGTTTCATTCAATGCTTTTTACAATGGTGAAAATTTTATACGATTACACTCGAAAATCGTGTCAAAATTTTTTTATTGTAATTTTTGGCAATGTTCTGTTTACACGAGAAATGTTTTTCTTCCACATCTCATATCATACTCGTGTAAGTTAAGTATCACTAGTGAAGTTGGTTTGAATTAATTGTTATTCATGTGCTCCTTACGGTTGGTTACCATATAGGATATGTCGGATACCCTAGCTCTAGCTGTTATATTAATGTCAATAAAGACAGACCCCTCCAGATCGTCCGGACGGAAAATTCCTGCATAGCAGTTGCGGATAGAAACTAAAATATACTAATATTTGTCCAGTTATCAGCACACACACGATAAAATAATAATTCCAGTGGTATGTATCATGAATGATGTAAATCAAATATGAGTCATCTAGATGTATATATGCTCATAATCTAAACATCCCTCTTAAAAAATCATTCATTACAATTCGCTACAAATTATAATTCAAAAATTCAATATGTATCGCTATAAACAAGATCTCACAGGGCCTTCACGATTTGTTCAGCCCAAAATTGGAGCTTGGGCTGTTAGCAAATCAAGTACTCATAAGCTAACACAATCTTCCCAACTAAAAACGGAGACGAAGACAAATCTTACAAGAAGAGCAACGGGTATCGGAAGCAGTCAGAAAGCAGGAAAAGGGGCAACGGAAAAGCCCAATCTACTTGGAGTGATTAAGGTTCCAACTGTTTCATTCGTCAAAATCCTATGCTAGCAACCATTCTCAATTCTTTCCAGCATTAATAGCATTATGTATACTCAGGCTGTACTGGAAGATGATTCTCAGGATTTTAGTAAAAGGCTTAATGCCCTAGAACCAAGCGTGACCTCTCTAGCACAAGCAATAAAAGTGAACACAAAGAGCAAACCCCAGCGCAAAAAACAATCGTTGATGGTGACATCGGAATCTGTAGCCCAAGAGAAGATGATTCCAAAATCAGAAGTACACCATTTTTACGTCATGTCATTACAGCATTTTTATAGTTAAGCTAAAACTTTGTAGTGCAAATCTACGAAAAAAACGAAAGCCATGATTTTGCATTCCAGATAGAATTCGGGCGTCTGCTTGTGCCACCAATTATCCAAGGGGAAAAGCTCGTGACAATTGGAGGGTACATAATTAGCTTGCAATCGAAACATGAGCACATTAGCTGTATGGTAAAACCCCGGGTGAGCTCGGATAAGGATGGGCTAGAGCTGGAAATAAAAGTTACGGGGTGTCATCCCTCAGAAATAAAGTTTGAGAAGAGATACAACACACTCATAGTAATTGGAGTTAACAAAGGTCCTCCGAGAAACTCTGATGGGCTATCTACAACTTTCTTCACTGGTGGAACTACCAAAAAATGGAGTAAGGACATGACCCTCAAATCTTTAACTACAAAAAAAGACATTACACTCCCAATAGAGCAGCCGGATGAGATACTTGAAGTTGTAAATATTTTTGTCCCTAAAAATACTCCATTGGCCCAAATTTACATTTCGAAACCGGATGCAAAAGGAAGAATATTTGTAAAAGGTCCATGAAATGAAATCGCGAACATTGAGTTGTGAGCAATAAAACAAAATCCGAAGTGACAACATGCCTGAAAATTCACATATGAAATTGTGACTGGGCTGTATGCATTTTTTTATATTCAACACACTCGACGTTTACGACTTGAAGTCTCAAGTAAAAATTCGACAAACTATAGAATGAAACACTGTCCTTTTTACTTTCCCATATAAATACAGTGATCTATGTATGAAAACGAGCATAAAGTAATGCTACAATTGACATTGTGATTTCATTTCTTATGCAAAGATGCATTCTTGCAGATGATGATGCACATGCAGAAGCCGTGTTGAGATGTACTAAATTAGTAGCTAGTTCCTTCCAAATGCAATACAATTCCTTGAAAACAAAGTTCATGGCATGGCATGGTGTGGCAAATGTGATATATAGAATAGGTTTTAGAATAGATAGAGAAAGTTGGGTGGTCTTACCTTACCCAACGAAGCTCTGCATATATGTTCACTATTTGAAAGGACACACCGGCAACTCATTTCTTACGGAGACTCCAAACATAAAAAAGGTTCAAGAAGACACATCCACAAAAACACAGCTATCCGCTGTCTGCTGCGAACTAAATCTAAATCAAATTAATGACTCCAATCGTTTATAATTGGAAAGTGTACCAGTAACAGATATTTCAGCATCTAAATCAAATACTAGTTTTACGAACCAAACGTTAGTTAAACAGTAGAACGCGGACGTACAGTGGTAAATATCACAAATGTAAGAAATAAATAATACTAAATGCATGTTTTTGTAAAATATTAGTAAAACCTACAACCTGTGACCAGGCAGTCAGCAGTGGACATTTATCATTAAACTCATTATTGATTATTTCCATTTTATGTTTATCTGATGTTTTGTACTGTCTTTAGTTCACTGCTAAACATATCCGTTGCGTTGTGTATATCCATTGCGTTTGTTTTTACAGAAAATAAAAACACAAAATGTCGGATTCAACCCTTGACATCCCTGCATAAAAGTCTTGATGTAATCAAGATCTTAAGATGCAATATGACAGGATTTTTTCAGCTAGTCGGAGCAGGGTTTCGAATCGACGGCACTGAAACAGACTCGCAAGAAGATAGAGAGAAGGCAACTAGGGCTGTGTTGATTGCAGAAACTCAGAAACTGAAGGACAATTTTACGTAAGTTTAAAAAATTCACTCTCAAGTTTTCATGGTACACATTAAAAGTAGCAATGGTTGATGTGATCTGTAATACCGAACAATAACCTCTGTGTTTAGGGAACTGGAGCAGGCGGTGTTAAGTCTTAGTCATCCCGCTGGGCCGTTTAATTTAGGGAACACTTTGTATGTTAATCAAGAGGTTGCACCGGACCGTGTCCCGTTGTACACTCAGCTAGTGGATAGCTATAAATGGATGGAAAAGGTGATTTTCAATGTCAATTGACTAATTATCAGTCAGATAATATGAAATATTCTATATTTACAATTTGGAAGTATCAATTTAGTTAAAAAGGTCGTTTTAGTAAAAAATTACTTCTCTTGTGTCATGATTTATAGGTTCATGAGTATTCTGGAACGGCCTACCCAGTTTTGAGTCAAAATTCGCTGAAAAGGACTTACTTCAATGCCAGCATATCTGCAAAACGTCGAAGGTCATTGGTTAATAGTTACATTGTTGCTCCTGAAGCCGTTAACAGTGCGATTATGGGATTTTCAAATTCGTTCAATGACATTGATATTCAGATATTAAGACCACTGGGTTCAAATGCTGTTCTAAATGTATGTTTAAGCTTATAGATAGTGAATGTATTAATTCGTTTTATCAAGTAAATTTAATAACTGAATATATTTGCATTTTAAATGCAGATTATATTGGGAAGAACACTTCGCTCGGTTGCGATTTTAAAAGGATGGCTTATTGAGTGGGTGGTCATCCGAGGGTTTAATGAGGATATGACAAAGGAAGACGGAACTTTGAATCTGTGGTCTGAGTCTAAATACAAGGTTTTCCAAAAAGTGACAGATAATGCGAATGCTGCTATGCTTCATTTCTGTGCCCCAACTCATCCGGAGTTATCCGTCAAATCATTTCTGGTGAGTAGTGAAAATCACTTCAAGCCTTTCCCCTATTGCTAATGTAGATTAACAAATGTTGGACGTATTATAGATGGTATTTTTCATTATGATTGTTTTATTTTTTCTGGAACAAAAGACGTGGCTTCATTCCTACATCACCTTATTTACTCAGCCGTGTAAAAAATGCGGTTTACACTTGTCAAACAATCTGCCACCTACTTGGCGTGACCTCAGAACTCTGGATCCGTATCATGAAGAATGTAAGCCGTAAGGTCGTTTCAGTTACTTATGTTAACGTGTTAAAGTTTTATTTGCGTGTTTTTCTATACAAATGGTTCGAAAACTGTAACAATATTTCATTTGTGCATTGGCTGTATTTACATTGTACATATCTTGTATTATACTCATATTTTTATAGAATACATAATATTGAATAAAGCAACTATTTGTTCATGTAAACACAATCTCGTATTCATGAAGTCGTTTTAAATTACTTCAATTTCAAAAATACATTAATCGTATTCACGATCGTTATTCTTGGGTCTGTTGACACGTCAATACTCTTCCTGTTCCTGCTCCTGCTCCTGTGAGGGTAGTTCACTTAGAGGGGACCCTCCTAGTTCTTCCTGAATCCGCATAAGATCTTCGTACAATGCTTGCCTATCTATCCCTAATGCTGATGCTAGCTCGGATTCATCTTGGACCTCATCTGGGGCACATTAAGTATTATAAAAAATTAGTCTTCTAGTAGTTTGCAAAGTGGATTGGTACAAGTACCTGCCAGTACTAAATACTTAAATTTGGACATTACCATTTCCGCCTCCGCCTCCCTCGAGTGGTAGTTCGGCTCGACCCCCATAAATGCTGACCTCTTGAGCGTTTGCATAAGTTAAGACAGATACTACAACTCCAATCAGTAGGAAAACCACCTGCAAAAAGGGAATTTGTGAATTACCATGAAATTTTATGCAAATTTCGAACTACATAAAGTTCGGAAACTAAATAATGAAACTTACAAGCTTTTTCATGATGATGCTTTGCAAAAAACTGGTTTTAACTAAATTGTAAGTTATAAGGGCTCTATACGTTCACGTACGCTTTGGTCTAAGTACTGAATTTTTAAAGTGAAAATTGTAAGATATTTATACATTTTTAGCAGCAAAATAGAAATCGCTTCTTCTAAAAACGTTTTTAACTTGTTTCAATTGAGTACACCGAAAATTCACTAAAGCTGTTGTAGTATATGCATCAAAGTAAGTTCTTCGGTATAATATCTGCACTTTCTCACTGTTGATTGTTCATAGCTCTTATCTTTCTTTCAAATAACAAAAACGAATTAAACTGAAGCATGGTGGGATGAATAGATAACTTTTTGGGTTCGCAAGTCGGTAGTAGCAGTAGTATCATTTCCCCATGCATACTTATTATTGTCGAACCACAAACGAATACTGATAAGATGAATCATGAATCTCCCATGCAAAACACAAGTGTCAGGCCAGTACATTGTCTTTTTATCTTTATAGAAAAAGAGTTGATCTCTTTTCTGCACAGCATTAATTAATGAAAACAAGAGCTTCTAAAACTGACGGTCACGGTTTGCTGAAAATTTCGATTTCTGCATACATGCACCAGAAACATTAACGAAGGTTTTATGTTCTATACAATGAAAATTTTAGGAACGGGTGATAGACAAAGAGTAAGTGTGAACAAGCACACTATTCTTTCAATTTAATGAAAATGACAATGCAACCTTTGGTATAACATAGACTGTGAGTACTAGGACTATATATGTACTACATAAATAATGTTTATTCAGTGGGACTGCCTGGTGGTGAGATGTTCTTTGATCCAACCAGAAGAACGTGAGAAAGTGAGTGCAACAAAACTCTTACAAGCCCAAAATCTGAAACAAGAAGGGTTGGTGTTGGGACGTTCACGTTGGGAGGTTGTTAATTGTTTTATACTAATACTGATTTTTGCATACTGCAAAAGAGGTTACAATTTACGGCATGAAATATAATATGTTGTCGGCTTCACAGCAATAGATATGAAGAGAAATTTTTGAATGCCATGTAGATTTTAATGTTTCAGCTACCTAATTATTTATAGAGGTTTATAATTGGAAGGTCGCATGTCATTTTGATTTGATTTCATTGTCATAAGTATCTCTGACTTCCATACGATGCCAATGAAATAAACCAAAGCAAAGATTCAATGGCAAGTTTCCGTTTTACTGACACACTCACAGTTGTAGTGTGCGTTTTTTATTGTACTCACGATCAGTACTCCACCTTCCGTTTTCATTCGTTGTTCGTTATAATTGCGTACATATCGATTGTAAAATCAGTACTTTGTGGCATGTGTAATACTCAGTGTCAGTTATTGAGTAGATAATATTTTCATATATAGCATAAAACATCTTCCTGATACATATAATTTTATCCCAAAACAAGATGTGGTAGCAAAGTCAAGAACTCGCCACCTTAGCTGTACTGTACAGTGTACGTCGCCGTTGTATGGAAGCAACGCGCAACGATGATGCTTCGTTTTGCATATAATAACGATTCTTTATGTAATGAATGGTCTGTGTCTTGTGTTAGTGTGCATGTATTATATTACTAATAATAATAATTCATATGTAATACTATTGTTGCTTAAAAGTTTAATGTTTAATTAGCCTTGTTTAGCCTCTGGTGTTTAATTTAATAATCACAAGTAACCCAAGGCCATTTAGAATTATTTACCATAGGTATATGGATACACTCAAATGGAATTGGAATTCTTTATATGTTATGGGGTTCTTCGTCTTCAACCCTATTTATGTGCCTGGAAGATGGAAAATGGATCAATGCGAAATATGGTTTTGAATTTATACTCCTCTGCCATCTGAGCAAACACCATTGTTGCCAGAGGGTAGTATAAAAGGGGTGTAACTTTGGAGGCAATGGTGTCAAACTGAATTTACTACTCCTAAATTACATAAAATCGTTCTTGAGAGGTGTAAAACAACCATCTACCCGGTTATTGAAAAGTATTTTGAAATTGAAAGGAAAAGAAATTTTAACAATGAAGGGCCTACATTTCCTCCTTTTAACAATTTGTCTGGCATCATTTATGTGCTTCGTATTTGGACAAGATTCAGTAAGTTAATTTGAATTGTAAAGTGCATGATTTTATCTATACTCTTCCTAAAAAACAATTTATTACTGACTTGTAATTAAACTTTCAGGAAAACATAGGAGATTCTGGGCAACCACCAAGGCGTGAGAGATGTAAGAGACAACATTACATTCTGATCAATAACATTTATTTATCCCATTTAGTAAGTCATGTAAACAATTTTGCCATTCATTCTGGTCATAGTCCTTCTCCCTGGGAAGTTCCCGTGGATCCCTCTCCCTATCCCACTACCCGCTGCTGCTGCTACAACCACAGGAGCTGCTACAGGTTCAACTACCGGTGGTACAACTAGGATGACTGGATCGACTTAATTTAAAAATCAAATTTGAATTTTTCTTGTAATTAGTACTAAATTCTAATCTAAATTGTAATCTTGTAATTACTAACAAATATTGCATTTTATCTTTATACTTATTGCCAGCACGAAATAAATACGTACAAGTTGTATGATGCAACATATTATTATCTAATCGTAAAAGAAGTACAGTTGTATTTATACTAAGTATTTTATACTCCAAGCTCATAAGTATCAAGGATATAAAGCATAAGCATAAATATTTATTAGCATTTATCATCGATAATCCTTGCTTTCATGCTGTTTTGTTATAGAATTAGTAGGAGGTAATGGTTAATCTCAAGGGTAAATCAGTTTCAATGAAAGTTTCAA
>JAANSM010000090.1:0-51594 GCA_036850725.1 Orchesella villosa | reverse complement strand
CTAAAAGGCCCTATTTTCATCTATATCGTGCACATCCAAAAGGAAATTACCATACAGTTACCGTAGCAAAATATATAAAAACAGCTAAATCCGGGGTCTAATGATGATGATAGGAGATCTAGACTGTTACGCCGATGACCAAGCTATAGACTTACCCTTTCTTACGTCTTCAATAAGACAGTTATCTGTAGCGAGGTAGTGAGTATGCTCATGTTGTATGGCTCTCGCAACTTCTCGTTTAGCCATCTCTCCTTGTATCTCAAGTTTTGAACTTATGTACGTAATGCAATTTTTTATTCACTTTTTGAACGGAGAAGAAGTTAAGAACTACATATAATGATATATGATGAGCATGGCTTCTGCACATAGCCCCAAGCAAATGCGGACACGTTGAGGTATTATGTCATCTTTGTATTGTTATACGCGTGTGTACTCTTTAAATTTAGAAGTAGACGAAAAACCTATTTGCATACACATGGAAAGAAATGCTCTATGTATCCCTATAAAGAATGATGTTTCATCTTCTTCAACTCTTCAATTATTTTGGCTCTATTTTATATAATGTTGCATATATGTGCGGTAGTGTTTCTATTTCACCTTTAGCATTAAGGATGTTCATGTGGATTTGCTGCTTTGTACTGTTTCATTCTTCATGAATATTATAATAATTTCATTATTAATGGCATACTTACTTATACACGCGTAATTTTTTAATCCAAGCAAAGTGTGAGCCTTGTGTGTGGTGTGTGTTAGACGCTTAATTTGTGGAAATTTCCAGTTTTAAATTAATTTTTATTCAACTCATAACTGAGAAATGCGTTCTTTATAAATAAAAAGTAATATGAAATGTGTGGCTGGTCACTAACATGATGGATTACTAGAAAAATTAGGTGTTAGGAACAGACATCTCGTTTGCAGCATGGTATAATATAGCTTGCTCGCTACAAGAAGCAATTCTATAGTGTGCCCGTCTGCTAAATAGCTATTCAATTGAAGTGCACTCCATAACCTTGTAGCTCAGCGATCCGTGGAAACACGGGCTTATAAAGCTAAGAGCGGATGAAAATGAAAATAATGATAAAAGTGATGATGATAGCAATGATAGGAGAATGTGTAAAAAGGTTATCAAACATGTGTAGCACATTGAAATCAGTACTATGCCACTCTTTTTCAAGCATCCTGCATGCATTTCACACTCAAAAATGTGCCCTGTAAGTTGCGGCAGCTGCTTTCAAGCTTTTTACTAGATATATATGAAGTACAACTATATGCAGAATGTCTGGGGCAATTGATAGATATAGGCACATGGCTACTTAAATCTGTCTTGTTTTCACACTGAATGATTTCATGTTATATTGCATAATTTTTGAAACAATCATATCGGAAGCATGTACCTGTTTGTTCGCTAGTTTGTATCGTTCGGTGAAAGTAGATTAGGAAATTAGATTTCCGTTGTGTATTCAAGAGTTAAGCATATTATATTGCAAGGGATGAAATGATACTGAGAATTGGAATATAGAACTTTTGAAGCATGTTACCCAAGAGTTTTTGTAGACATCTGAATAAGGGTTGGTTGGGTATTGCAATTGCTCATAGACATTAGTTTAGCCTTCATTCTGTAATTTTGCTTGAGTCGGTGATGAAGTGTGTATTTTTCACAGGGCTACTATAAATCAAACGAAAATCATGGTAATTCACATGTGGCTTCGTTTAATAAATACGATATTGGTGAAGGGAACAATCACATGGACCTTTTGCGGTTGGTTCGTGTAATGGCAGCTTTAAAATTGGCGACTAGTAATGATGTATTTCATGCTTTCTAACGATTTCTATAAATTCAAGGTTGTCGTTTTTTGTCTCTCTTTTTGGTATTACGGTGTATTCTGTGACCACGAATGTAATATCATTTTCACAACATGATGTTTGCTGGAGGCTTTCGTGAATTCATTTGTTCTTGATATATTATAGTTTTTCTGAAATGAATTTATACAGCGGCGAAGTATTCTTTGCCATTGGTATTTTATTTTTATTATCTTATGATTTTCATCTTTGTTACAATCGAAATGATGAGGCTTTGCCTGATTCTATAGTTTCAATAGATTAGATTTGAAAGAAACCATGATTTCAGCCTAAAACGTGAAATATACCACGATCACTAGGATGACATGATTTTTTTGGTGAGTGAAAAACGTGCAGTCTTAGATTTTCTAAGGATACCCGTTTTTCTTAGTGTTTAACCGCAGCTTGGGAAAAGTGAGGCATGAAAATTTCATTCGTATTTGTATGCATTGTTTATTTGTTTAACTTCAAAGAGCAGGAAATACACTATTGCGTCTAACGATTGCTGTAGAAATTATAGTAAACCAGTAGATACACGATACACCCATACATTCGCCACGAATACATCTTGTAGTGCATGTTACTGATCACGAAACTGATTCATTCTAAATACGAATAATAATGGTGATCTAACATTCTAACCAACGTTTTACACTAACTGAAAATTATGCGTGGTTTCAAGTACGAAAAACGGCGGATATGAACTTTGGCACTTCAACAGTTGCAAAGTAGGCCCACGTTTTTATTTAGGGGTGTTCAATATAATATTGATTGTGTTGTATAGATTTATTTATCAGAATCGAATGCTGTGGCAAACAATTATTTCTTATGAGTTACATTTTTTAAAAAGTAAATGAATGTTCATTTCTAATAATTCGCATAATAATCTGTTGAAACTTATCACATCGTAATGTTTCCGTTCGAAAATGGTACACTGCCAAGTTTTCACAAATCTGAAAGTTTGTATTTGTTACGAAGCTTTGATTTACTGTGAAGTAAATCAGGGAAGCTATGAGTGTGAGCAACGGTTTTAAATGTATTCCATGTGTTCAAAAGGAAGTTTTATCTGTGCTTTTTAAGCAATAAGTATGGATGAACTATGATCTCAAACAAACTTGTAAAATTGTTTCTTTTTTTATGGTCACCGAGGGTGAAATGTTATCATATTTGTGTAGTTATTGCGGTAACAGCTTTGGAAAATATGTGTGCATCAATTTCTTTGAAGATTGCCGTCGTGGTCGAAGGGCAGGTTTAGCAGGTTGGTCGGACCAAATGAGTTACATTGATCGAATTAATTCAAACACTTTGTTTGGCAAAGTTGGCTCTTTGCAGTTTTAATGATGAATCATTTCATGTTACGTTTCCACTTTCTTGGTTAATCTACAAGTAATAAAGATCTTATTTATAGAACTCAATACAAAATAAATATAATCTTTAAGTACAAAAATAACACTTGAGTATGCACTTTAAATCTGCACAGCCATTAGAAATAAATGCATTAATAATAGCCTGGAAAACCTTCAGATAACTATTAAGATTTCATCTGCAATTTTAATGTTTTTGAAACGTTTATGAAACGCGCGCATATCAGTTGAGGTAAGCAAATTAAGTTGAGTGACGTAATGCTACATTTCAGGAGTGATCCTAAAAGTAAGTGGCGCATGATTGAATCCATTCTCATTTTTAGTTGAGCACCCCTAAATCGGCCATGGCGATCTATGTACGCAGACAAATGAAATGGGATTTGGATGTGATATTTTGTGCTCGGGAGGCGTGATCTTGTCAAAAAGGGGAAAATTGGAGCATACGTGAAGAAGGAGCAGCACTGATTACAGTATTGGCTCTTGTCATTGCAAAATGTTGAACCATATAGAAGTCTAGTTTGTTGATGTGATGATGGTTGCTCAGTGTTGATAATTTCATCATTGTAACCATAACCATTGTTGGCTCCTTCGCATAAAAATTAGTTAATCATGTCACTGTTCATGATGTATATCATTATAGTATTGCACTATATGTTTAAGTACGCATATTCCGTTATTTATTTGATGCAGTTATTGAAATAAAATGAATAAAATTTCAAATGATATTCATTTGTAT
This sequence comes from Orchesella villosa, assembly GCA_036850725.1. NCBI lineage: Eukaryota > Metazoa > Arthropoda > Collembola > Entomobryomorpha > Orchesellidae > Orchesella > Orchesella villosa. The sequence goes on along the minus strand of JAANSM010000090.1, from coordinate 47,655 downwards.
GCGGCTACAGGTTATTTGTTCAGCGCTGCCAATGAATAGATTATATCCAAAGCATTTGGGCTGTGAAATGTCGGATTTATTAATCAAACACTTGCAGATTTGGGTTATGTAATTGTATACTCCACAATTTCTCTAATGACCGAAATTGGCCTTGCTGCTCAATCATCTCTCATTTAAGAGTGTTTGGTGCTCAGCGCTCAGGCATTGTAATATAGATTTTTTTCTTCTAAATTTCAAGGAGTATATAAAACGTTTTTGTGGTTCTTTTCTTGCTCTTGAAATCGCACAATCAAATTCGAGTGGTTTGTGAAAAAAAATCGCCATGAATGTCAAGAAATTATAGAAAGGCTGTCGCAATTATTTGTTTACGTGTTCTCAAAAGATTCAAATGCTAAGTAGACACGTGAGAACCTTGGGTTGGAAGTGGCAATTTGTAAGACCTGAATTATTTTGATTGTAGAGAGGGAAAACCGTCAATAATAATGGTTGGATTGTTTCGAATTTTCGTGCTCATCATCACACACGAAATAAACATGCTGATATACATATATTGACATTGTCTTAATAGCATGGTATCAAATTTAAACAAACGGTAAGCATGAGAGAAACTGAAATCTCTCCTCACGGCTCAATACCCCCCTTAAACCTTATTGTTTCTAACCTTAATCCTTAAAGGTAGCGGGATAACTGATAATTCTAGAGATTGTTCTTGTTGTTTTTGGGTTGCTCTCAGCAAAGGAATTACTTTCATACTTGAGGCAAAACCATATTTCATTGCCACAAGGATCACCCACATGGTGGAAAACTAACTCATTAGACCGAAACTGTTTTGGTCCATGTAATGAATTTTCATGTTGTTCTTAAGAGAACATGAATCTCAGTCATCCTCTTTAGTAGAGACAACAAAGTAGATGGTTGAATCTAAATATATCTCTCGGTCAAAGGGATAAGGATTGGGAGACAAACAGAAGAGGATGGAATAAAGGAGTTGAAACGAAACATTGTAAAATGGTTGCGCAAACTAACTCAGATCCAGAAACTTATAAACCCATCTTGCTCTTGTATTTTTCCGAAATGAAAGCCACCAACATATGTGACGACTTTTTAGCAACCGTGCATGTTTTGAAATTGATATGCCTGAAAATTTTTTTAGGAGAGAATGAATTTGTTGTTCTACAATTTTGCAGTCGCAGGCCTGCCGCTCAACTTATATTATTTTGTTATTGCATGTCTATATCAATTCATTCTTTCTTTTTTAAGGTTGATGTTTAATTTTAATGCTTAAGGTCAATGTTTGTGTCCGTATTTGTCGATATAATGGTTCTGGTTTCCATTCAAAGGCACCAGTTTGAGTGAATCTCGACTCATATTTAATTATGAGCGGCGATTACATCTGTAACAGAAACTTGTTTCCATCACATAGCTTTTAGTTGTCATTGAAAGTGAAAACTTACGAAGGAAAAAAGGCTTCCACCCTAGATAAGATGTGTGTAATAGTAGTAGAAACAATGACTGATGTTTTCTGTCAATCTGATTTCATTCTAAATGGGCTGGGTATTGTATCATCAAACAACTCGGTTGAAATTTGTAGTATGCTTGTTTTTAGTGAGTAGAAAAGTCGGTAGACAAGCGCTTCATGATGATGACTCTTAACCCATTCAATGTATGTATGAAGTAAGTGGAAAGGAGTGCGTTCACTGATTTGTTTGAAGATGACTACAAATGATTTGAAAAATGAGAATAATAATAATTTTGTTGTTTCTTTCTGTCGGCAGGCAAATGTTTCCTCAGATGAAGTTCCGAGTCTCTGGACTTGACCCGAAGGCCAAATATATTTTGCTGCTAGACATCGTCGCTGCAGATGACTACAGATACAAGTTTCATAACAGGTTTGTTTGTACAACTGAATCAGTAATATTCTTAAGTATAATAACTATTACGTGTGATATTACATATGTATATAACTATGTTCTACATCCTAAAGTCGATATAATATGACATTGCTTATGATCTCCTTGTTCTCTGGCAGTGAGTTTGCCGTTGATCTAAAAACTAAACCGTACTTATTTGTTGGTGTGCGTGTTAATTACTATTCAAAAAAATTTTGTTTAAAAGTGGAGTATCACAGTAGGTGTTCATTAAACAACGTTGTCCTTCCCAGCTACAAAGGGTTTACTTTTGGACTTGTAATGATAACGTACATGCAAACATGTTTAATTGCATTGTTACACATTTTATCCATCTGCTTTGGGACAATTCGGGCTTGAATTTAAGCGGGCCCTTTGGTAAGTAAAGGAAACTGGCTGGCCAAAAATCTGTCAGGAAACACGATACAGAGGTTGTGCTGTGATTAAAAAGTTTTTAGTTGCTGAGTCACATGCAATGTCTACTCAGGTTAAACAATAGTTTGAGACTCTAAAGTTTAGAGTAATCTAAAGTTGATCCGACAGTTAAGTAGTGAGTGCTTGCAAATTGGTCTGTTTTTAAGATTGCGGTGTCGGAACCGGAAAATATATCTAACTCTTTTGATTTGATAAGGTAGAAGAAAAACAAATGCACTTATGCAAAATTTTCTCTTTTAGATGACCTTGTCAATCTAGTGTTCCACACAAAGAGCTTCATAGTATCAAAATGTTCTTGTACTCAATTCAAAGTTGTTTTCCTTTTAATAATATAAATGAATTGTGTAATGATTAGTATTGATCAACTGCTTTAGTAATTCATAATTAAACAATAACACTAACAACTAAGAAAGCTGAAATTTGTCCCGAGCCTTAAGCATTATGTGAAAATTATGTAAAGAATATACTTCACGTTCGACTACTTAACGTAAGAAATACTCTATCGTGGAGGTAAGCATATGCTTGAAATACTTATTGGCGTGTAATTAAGTATCTATAGCAGTTGAAGACGAGTAAGTTTCATAATTAGTAATTAGTGTGCAAGCAGAGAGAAATGTTTTGATTGTATCTTTTTGATGAAGATGTTTATGAAACAACATATTATATAGTGTTATACATTTTACTTTTCCCAATAAAAAGTGACTAATTATTGGACTTAGAGTATTATATCTAGTATATAGGAAATTAAAAATGCTTTCCAATTACGTAATTTCCTAAATTACTGAAGCTAATCAACGAGAAACTTTTCAACCATCTAGGTGTTTCATACCTCCTAGAACCTCCTATACTGGACTAAGAATGAGTAATTTATAGTTTCTATGTATACGTGCACAAGGAAGCGATGAAAAGAGCAAAACTTTAATGGAATCGTGTGTATGTGTGGAAAAGTAGTCAACAAAATAGTGGCCCAGAAAATCGCCAAGTCTTTATTATTTCAGTATTGAAAGAGCTCATAATATGTACAAGTATTTTCTTTCCTATTATTTACACACGTTCACAAGAGTACATGTGTGTGGTAGGGAGGGAGGGAAGGAAAGTAATATGTTTGTGGGATGTACGATTGGTCTGTAAAATAAATGAACTGTTGCTGACATCAGGCACGTCATGAAATAACCAGTAAAGTAAGCTATAATGATATTCTACATCATCGTCTAATTATTTGAGTTGAAGTAATTAGCAGTGGATGAAGATGTATTGAAGCCTTTTCTTTCTTTTATTTCCTTTACCCTGATGCTCTATGCTCACATTTACTTTGCTAACAGAGAAACATCTCTAGCATACATATTATATATATGTGTGTATGGTTTTTAGAGCTGATGATGCGATGCCATGATGATACCTCCTTTTTCTTCCTGTGTACATACTACTCATTTTCCTGGGAGGAGTTCATGTAATAATGCTCGTACAATATAATGATACCATTGATAGCCAAATGAAGAAAGATATCGAAGAAATGAGAAATAAAATAAGCAAAAGGAAAGGAAAACGAGGCATCATCATATTATCACTCGTCATCATCAAACTGTACTTATTTTCAGTATGTACATTACGTGCTCATTGCCTATCCTCTACTAGCTGATAAACGTTTGCTGTGTGTGGCTTTTTTCCGAAAAGAAATTATCTTGTATTGCATTGAAACTTTTTTTCTTCCATAAAATAAGACTAGAGCTAGATGTAGCAGCTTGAGAGAAGAGAAAAAAAGAGTTAGATGAAGGAATGTAGGGATAATTATAATATGTGACTTGAAAATAAACGTGATACTTTGTTTTTACTCTTTTTCAAGTTCATGATGTGTAGTAAAAATCGTTTATTACAACAGTCTACGATAGATAGTGGAGGTATTGAAATGGCGGACATTACATTGAGAGGCTTTGACGTTACCTTGTATTCGCACGTTTCAACTTCATCCATAACTCTCAACTCGTAAATGTACAGATTGTCTCGCTATGAATCATAAACATTTTGGTAGAAGAAAAGAACAGCTGTAACTAAAACAACACGTTTTTATAACTACCAATCGTATACAAGTAAAATATAATGTTTGAGGTTTGTTTGCTAGTGATGAGGTTGAGTAATGAAAATGAATGAAATCAGTATATAAAACAATGGTTTTTCAATGCGATTTTCTAATAATTTGCTATATAAACTAGGATAATGAATGAGATGAAAAATTTAGTGTAACACAAAATCATGTGCTTCTTAATAAATGTTTGCTTTATTGTAATTTGTTTGGTTATAATTTTATTTTTTTTAGTCGATGGATGGTAGCTGGTAAGGCGGACCCTGAGATGCCAAAAAGAATGTATATTCATCCGGACTCCCCATCCACAGGAGAGCAGTGGATGCAAAAAGTGGTTTCATTTCACAAACTAAAGCTGACAAACAATATCTCGGACAAGCATGGCTTTGTAAGTGAAAAGAAGTTTGAAATATAATGTTATTTTTTTTATTGTTAAATTATTGTAGTTGAGTGAGTAGGCTGAAGTTACATGAGTCCCCTGTACACAAACATTAAACTGTGGTATAGTTGGAAAACATGGTTTACAAAAGGATTATATATGATATGATATGATGACAAGAGCATGAGCAAGCATTCATATAAACATACACGTACTCGTTTTTTTTCGTATTCTTTTGCCACTTCTTCTTGGTCCTCTTTTTTTTACCGGCACATCGGCATTCTTGTTTTCCAAGATTTTTCAGATTGATAAGTAAGGTTCACTGGTCGTTGTTCTTTCTCTTGGTTTGGTTGCTTATTAGGAAGATCAAAGCAGACACTCTCTCTCTCTCTCTACTCTTCTTCAGTTGTATCAGTAGCAACATGCGGATGCGTAGAGATAAGTAGCCAAGTTGCGGTTGCAGGAGTTGGAATGAATAAAAATGAGAGCACAAAGTATATAGCGTGTGTGTGGAGTAAGTAAAAAAAGAGAGGAATGTTTGTTTTATTCAAGTTTGTCTGCTATATTAGATGACAACCTAGACGCGATGTTGCAATCACAATGTTTCCTTTGTTTTAACGATCACGAGAAGCGTAGTTTACACCGCGAAAGTGTTTGCTTTTAGTGTTTCATAACAAGAAAGAATAGCAACATAATGCAGAAAACCATTATTTCATGTCAAAAAAGCGAAACAGAGAGAGAGAGAGGAGCGATCGATAAATTTTCATGTTGATCCCAGTTGGCTCTGTAATTATACTGGGTGAATAAAATTAAACGAATTTTTGGCTTTTCTTTCATATTAACTTTAGCGTTATTACGTTTGAGTCGTGAGTTCCATGTAATTTCTCCTGTCTTTTTGTTGTGAGCTCCACCAAAAATATTCAAGAAGGTGATAATATGGTGTAAGAGCAATCATATGAGATTTTAAAGTGTCAATGGAGTCAACGCAAAAAAACATCGTGGGACATGATGAGTAGGATAATATATTAATGAAGGAAAATCAATGGGTTCTGGTTAATAAGCGTACTTGGTTCCATTTTGGTCATCATCATCATCATCACTACTATTATTGACAGGGTTTATTACGCGAATTGTTAATAATGTGTTGTAGAAGCCACTGCTCGTCTCTAGGCATCATCAAGTTTTTAGATGTGTGAACATGAAATGTCAGTGACGACGACATGAGGATGTGTGAAGTAAAGCCCTTTTTTTGGGAGAGGATAAGGAATATTGGTTGGTGGTATTGTCATGGTATGTCGTGTCGTCTAGTATGTTAGGTATTTCACTCTCTCCTTGCATAAAGTAGCCTTGTCTCTGAGTGTGAATTATCATTTCTTTTGAGCTAGAGAACGAGAGTTTCGATTAGGGTAAAGGAGCAATATTTTGTGACTTGTCGCAGTTTATTGATGAGGGTGCCAGGTAAAGGCGTGTCAACTGTTTTAGAGTTCTCATCAGGATGGCTTCATAATCCTTTCCTCTCAATGCAAGTGCTTTGTACTCCATTATGTAGAGCACTCATTAGGATTCACATGTTATTAAGAGTTCATTGATGCAGACAGGAGGAGGCAGTGTTATTAAATATTACTATAGAGGCAAAGAAAACTGCACAGGAGTAGTTGTTATTAGCTCATAGTCTCCATGCAATGAATTCTTGGGTCAAAAAAAGACCCAACACACACACACACACTCATACGAATGATAAATAAAGACATTCTATAATCATGTGTGCAGCAAGTTTGTTACGAGCTTTCGAGCTTCTTTCCGGACTAATAAATAAATGAGCTCATTTGCGCACTCTTCATCGAGCAGAAAGTTTTTTTTTTACGATTTTTCCCTTTCGTCTGACATTCTGTCTAAATAAAACTGTTTCTTCTCGTGAGTAACATAGGAGCATGCATGTGTACATATAGTTGTCTTTTAAGGTAGCGTGTGGAATGAGTTAGCAAGCGTTGACAACAGCTCTCTCATAATACCAAAACCCAGATACACACACAGAATTTATATTAACGCTCATCCTTCCTTTTCTTACTGTTTTCTGAGTAATGTTATTATCTCTATATTTACGTGGAAATTACAGCACGAAAAGCTGACAAAATTATGTTACGGGGAAATGATAAGTGCATTATGTAAGAATGTAATTCAATGCTTCAATCCTTACAGGATTAATATTAATGGTTGGAAGTGGCAGTAGTCAGTGAGCAGCATTTGTAATACATGACCACGGTTTCGCTACTCATTAGCCCTGTCATTTTCTATCCCCATTATAATACCTTTGATGGAAGTTAACATTCAAGCTTTTCCTTTCTATACAACGTTTTCATCATGTGTGGCTACCAAAGGTGAAGAATTTGATGAGAGAACTGCCAAACACCAAAATGTGCTTGTTTCACTCTAGCTCTTCACGAGTTGTGTAGAGCTGTAGTTGCATATTATTATATATTCTCCGGTTTAGGTTTCATTCATATTATATGTGTGTATAAGTATTTCACGTTCTATTAGTCGAGTTTAGTCACTCTTTTTTGTAACACAAATGCCTTATTGGAGTAACTAATTATCGCTTCATTGCTTTAATGTATGCATGTATAGTAAAAGAAGTTGAGTCAAAGAGCAGTATCATTTGACACTATGGAGGTGTTGGATGTTTACGTGTCGCACTAATTACCACTAATTAAATTACGTAATATGTGTAATTATGAGGATGATGCTAGCTGTGTTAATAATGGTACGTGTTAAACCGTAAAATATTGTAGGATACATGTACAATTTTGTGAGCTTATGATTTAAGGTGGTGCAAGAACATCTATTCGATTTACTTTGTACTTCTTTACTTTTGTAACTGGCTGCCGAAATTTCAGATATTTTTCCTGTAATCTTGATAACTGTTATTACCGCAATTAACTTAAAGAAATGAATCAATCGGCTTCGTGTCCTCATGCTAAATACCGTATCATTGTTAACAATTTAGCTGCATCCGAAATCTGACCGGTGAGCTAAAATAAAGGTATACACGATTATGATAATGAACTGCATAGTAAACGATTTGAAGTCCATTGTTGTAGATTACTCCTCTTTAGTAGGTGAAGTTAGTTGGTCGATAACATAAAGTTTTCGATATTACCGCATTCTATTTACAACGGTGTTATGCCGACATATAAGTATGTATAGGAAATGTCATGTAGTTGAGAGCTAAGAAATCGAATTGAATGCGCTTGTAGTTACTGATCACTTTCTGTTGGTTGATAAGAGGCCGACACAAATGGTGTTGCTTTTTTCACTAGCTCATTCATCATCATACACCTCTCGTCTAGCATTAGTAAAGGAAAAGCACACGTTTTATGCTGTGCACAGAAGTAGACAGACATTAGCTGTAGTGGCCGCAGAAAATCAAAGGGAAAAGAGATTACTAATGCCTAAGAACTCAACAAGGCGCAATAGAACACGTGTGATGATACTGATGATATTATGCTACAGTAAATAAGCTAAGAGACACGTAGTGTAAAGTGGCAAAGGAGTTTATAGTAACCGTGATACGACGTGCAATAGTTGAGGTATGAGAATTTTTTTCTTCTTCTCTATAATATTTTTTGAGTAGAATGTAAAACTATATGTGTTTATTATTCAGCCTAGGCTGTATAAAAAGGAGTGAAGTGACGAAGAGGACACTTTGGGATGTTTGTACGGTGAGAGCGGAATGAAGTTGTTGACTTGGGTTGAGTGAGTCGATAAAAAGGCTTTTTCCATAAGTAAGTGCAAGCACTTACTTACGGCCTGGTGCTTGTATCATCACTTCTTCATCTTCCACGTCCCTTTTTTCTCTCTCTCTCTGATATTTACGATATGCCTTCCCTTTTCAAGTTACATATTCTCTGTTCTATTATTAAATTTAATAATAATCACAAATATGGGTAGTGAATGTATGCACAAACGGAGGAATTTGATGGATAGAGTGGAAAAACTACATTTAATCATAATCATTGATGTTTCTTCCTTTTCCAAGAGAATATGCACGACGAAACATGCATAGTAGATGAGGGTGTCTTACATTGCACCAACACAATTTACGAATTTAATAGTTTCTTCCATTTCACTTTCACCTTTTTTCATGAGTTTTGCACGCAATATTTTGTGATTAATTATCCCTGTCTATCGACAAACAGGGAGTGAAGAAAGTTTTCCAAGTGCGTTATTACTTTTAACGATATGATGCCATTAAAAAGGTTGAACATGTAGCTTTGTCTGTCCATTCTTATTTTCGGATTTGAAATGAGGATCTCACTATTCCGAGTAATTTTATGCGTAACAGTTTTATCGTAGTTTTTTGTTCTCGTGATGTAATCTTCTATGCAAACTAGTTGTCACGGTATTCACCGATGCGCGTTTTCATATTAAAACTTTGGTAGTGGATTCATAGTCTTTTTTTTAATTTAGTGGTAGGTAGCTGCTATATAGTATACCATTTCACACCAGAAAGAATCTCGTTTATAGAGGGTTTTTATTGTTGTGAGATACGGGATTACATTCGTCAAGAGTTTTTTTTCTTGTTTCTTTGTCCTTTGTTGACGTGTGTGAACCACATCAATTTTGTTATGAATAACGTAAGAAATCCCTACAATAAAGGGATGGTATGCAGGATGGGTAGTAGCAACAGTAGCCTGATTGTAATCATAAAATGATGAGGTGTATAATGCTGGAAAGAAAGAATTTATAAAAAAAGATACTCCTTTAAAAATAGAAGAGAGGAACGGAGAAGGTAGGGAAAAGGATATGAATATTGGAATCTAGAATTCACGCGCACATACATGCATCATTTATATAGATGACGTATCACTTGCAAGGAACAGAAGTGACTGTCAGAGACAGAGCTAGAGAGAGAGAGTAGAGAGGGAAGAGTGGAAGTTATATAGTGGTTGGGATGAAGTAGCTGGTGTGCTGTCTTTGCGTTGTTGTTGTTAAGAGATCATTTTTAGTCGGCTTGTGATTGCTGGCTTGTCGCCGCACTCTAGAGTGAAGATCAAAGGAATTCGCCCGATTCAAGATGAATACATCTTTCTTCAGCTTATTCGTACTTCTTGCTTTTTTGCTGTTGGATCAACTACCCTTCTTGTCACTTGTAGACAAAAAATTGATGATGAATGCACTTCACTTCAGTAAATATAACGAATGAAGTGAAGAGAAGCGAGGGAGAGAGAGAGAGAGTGAGAGATAGACGATGATGAAGGAAAGATGAAGGGATAGAAAGGACAAACAAAAACGAATCCACTGTCACTCTTTTGCTATGCACACTCGGTTCGTATTGCTATACATATTTAATACCTTATAAAGACATAAAAGTTTCTTGACATGACAACTTTACTTCCTCATTTTATTATTCGTCTCTTCTTCTTTAAAACCTCGTCATCAGTTTTACTAAACTTTTTTTTGTATCGGAGAACGTCTCGTGCGACATAGGTGGTTGGTTATACATATATATGTACGTAGGAATGAATTTGACAAAACTGCAAAAATTTAGCCATATTGCGTGGAGTGCAGTTTCCAACATGTCTCTTGTTTTTTCGTGTAATATCACAAAAGCGAACACGATTTGAGTAATCATCTGTTTTTGTGTGTTTCGTGGATGAAAATAATTTTGATTCTTGCATGAGAAAATGAGTGAGGAGTAGATCAAATGTATAACACGAAAACCTCTTCCTTTTGAATTCAAGAAGGGAACTCATGATTTTGAGGGCGAGAGAAAATAATTTGTATTCAGCTCATATCTCAAAAGCCATATGAGCAGAATAAAGAATAAGTTGAGTCATAGGTGAGTTGCATTTTGATAAAACAATATTATGTATATTCAACCTTTCGTTATGTATAATATGACATGTGGAGCTCTCTGCATATATGTACCTAAATGAATCGAAGTGGATGCACACGCACCTTACGTGTCTGTGGGGTATATGTTTATGCATAGTTTCTTTTCTTTCATGTCTCCTCTTAGGACCTAAGAAACTGGAAAAAATATACATATACATTATGCTAATTTAGACATTGTATTTTAAATAGTTATTCTCCTCTTTCTAATGCATGCAATCACTCAAGCAAAACGAAAGATGGCTCACTTCAGGTCGTTCTTTTGCAGATTCTTTTTTGATATGAAACGAGAGAAGTATTATGATAACAAAGTATTAATATTAGTTTAAGTGTGGATGATGTGACAAGCTGTTGTTTTTCATCTTCTTCGTCTCGTCTCCCCAGCTCAATGTTTTTATCTAGACATTATCCTGTCGTGTCACAAGTGCGGCACACTACACCTACAACTTTACAACGCTTCAAATCACTCTCTTGCGCTTGATGAATTTTTTAATCTCAAATTTGTTCTTTTGGGATGACATATAGCTCGACAAAATAATAATGATAGTTGCATCTATCTCTATCCATGCTTCATGGAGATATGCACAGTGTAAACGAATAAATGAGTTTGGGCTAGCTCTCTCTAGCTGCAAGGCTTTTTCGTAACAAAATGTTTGCATGAAACATCAACGTTAGCTAATCACTCTATTGTCCGTTGTCTTTTTACATCCGTAAAACGCTATGCATATCGTTACTACATAAGACGTAACGTTACAACGATGTTATGATGTTATGGGAGATACCACACGTCGTCGTTTTCTCATTCACATGCATTCAAGTATTTTACATATAATAGTTGATAGGTTGTGCGTGCAAGTTCAAGCACACGTTGCGTTGGATCAAAGTATCCAGATGGATAGGTCCAAGAAAACTTTTTTATTTATCTGTCTTGAATATTTCAACGTAGTCGTTAGCTAGCGGCTGAGATGTGGTCGCGAAATTGCTGTAGTTGTACGAAGAAACTACATGAATGACTATTCTCATTGCATGCACATATAAATATTTACATATATGTGTTAGTGCATTAGTTGGTGAAAAAGTAATCATTGTAAGTAGCTCAAAATAGTAAGAGCAAGTGAGGAAAGACAATGGTTATTGAAGTTCAAAGAGAAAAAAAATATGGTATCATTATCATTACCGTCTTCCTTTTTAGCGGGTATGTACTACTTACGCTGTGGTTGACTTTAAGCACTCATTGACAAGTTAGCTTCAGAATCATCTTTATCATGATGACTCCTCAGAATATATCTTGGTTTGTTTTCCGCCATGAGTTGTGAGGGTACATTTATATTCCATGAGTAAAAATAATCAGGATAATCTACACAGAGCTCAAAAAACACGTCTAAATTTATGCACACACAAGACAAGTAACGAATGAATGATTGCATATTATCTCCTTTTCCTTTTGTGTGAAAGGCCGGTGTCATCACCATGCGATCACAAAATTTTGAATCATTCAGCTCCATTGGGATGGAAAATATCGTGGTATCATGGTAAATGCTTATTCTATCTCTCTCTTTCTCTCTCTCCCGTCATTATTGGTATTACTTATTTGCCGGCGAACGCATTGAAGCTTCGAGGAGGTGCAAGGATTTGCACTCTGAGCATTGTACCATTTTTCATTTAAGGTACTTTCATAAACAATAGTTTTGGTTGTGGTTTGTTGACATAGAGGATCAGAAGAATATTCAGTTGCATTCACTTTTAGTAATGAGGATGATGGTTGATGGTGAAAACAAACATGAGTGTGAGTAAATACAGCCGACACAAATATACATGTACCTACATCAGACTTCAGGGATAGCAGCTGGTTTAATGGGTTTTTGGTTTTTGCTGTCAAATCTAGAAGCTCAATTTCTTGAATGCTTAAAGTGTTTTAAACACCTTTAATAGAAGAAGGAATGATGAGCAGTGACAACGTTTTCTCTTTGGCCCATGTGAAATCTTCATCACGAGGGGTGACTAAGCCTTGTAATATTATGAATCTATCCTCAGCTTTTTGTGCTATTGTTAATGGTGTAGATCTTCTCGCTTGTGTGTGTGTGTGTGGGTCATGGCATCTTTTGACCGGCTGGGTTTATGTTGTTGTAATACATGCAATAAAATCAGTTTTTAATTTTACATCCCAGTTGCCTGATGATAGTGGTACATGAAAATGCTCATCTTTCAATACAATGTCGCTATATATCGTGATAATGATTATGTCAGCTTATTCATAAAAAAAACGTTTGTGGATTTCATCAAGGCTGGGGTTTATGTAACAAAGTAGAGATGAGTAGTGTGTCTGTTAGTATCATCTTCTCATCTTTATTTCATGGTTTCGCGATTGTGTAACCTCATCCCATTATTTTTGCTAAACAGACAGTTGAGTTTTTATGGTAGGGAACCAAGTTCATCGCCTCATATATACCATTTATTCCCGAGATAAATAAAGGACTAGGACGTCATGCAGTTAGGGACTTTTGAACTGATCCCTCACCACCGTTGCCGCTATCACTCGGTTGTGAATCCGAAAGGTAAAGGCAGTCAAGCTCAGGATCATGTATCTCTCTCTTTCTGTCTTCTAAATGCCTGCGGCCACAAAAAGTTTTTACTTAGCACAAATACTTCAATTTGGGATAGATCCGCATTTATTTATTTATTTATGTCATCTTCTTCTGAGCCTTCATTCCATTGTATGCTGGTGGTATCAATTTCTCTACTTCTGGTGTAAAATGTTGCTCGCATAAGTGCATTTGGGTAGAACGAGCAGACTCATCCGCATTCAGGGGGTTGTGTTTGTTATTATTATTATTCATGGTAATAATGATGATGAGTGTTTGTCTCCTCTTTATATGGGGATATGCAGGGCAAAGTTGAGTGATTTACAAGTCCTTCTTCTGTGTGAAGCTACTAATGCTTTGTATTGTCATTTTTGTCTATTTTTCGAGAGGGATCCATTTAAATCTCTACCGCTAAGCTGCTTCCTTCACATCCCTTTTCATTATCACCCTGTGTATATCACATGTCCGATCGCCAGGCTCACGATGTGGGTTCTGTCTCCGTAAGTAGAGAGATTACTTTAGGTGTGACATTATGAGCTTACAAAAATATTTTTTGAGACGACACGGTGGTGTTGATTTTACACGTAGTCTGTTAATATTTGTATACATGAAGCTCTCGATTCCTTGGCAAACAAAAAAAATGGCCCTTGATGAAGTAGGGATTAGCTTTGCCGAATTGATAAGATGGTTATATCGATATAGGGGATTTGGCAAAGAATATTCTAGGACAATTTAAGTTTAAAAATCCGCTGGAAACGTTATACGTATGTCTCTCTCCTGAATTAGTTCGATTGGAAGACTACGTGATGCTATAATTTTCGAAGTCAAGCAAGAATGGTGGGACATAAATTGGTTAGTTTGGGTGGGGGAAATTAAAATAATCAAAGTGTTGGTAGCTGAAACCAAAGTTTTTCTTTGAGAAAATCAATGTATAGGTTAGAAAAGGGGAACAAAGTACACTTCTATATTCTCCTAACAAGCAGTAAGTTGAAAGTGTGCGGAGGATAGCTACACCGTGTGGAAGTTGCCCAAATTGCCTCAAACTAAAAGAGAAAGTAAACATTTGTTGAGTATGTCGTGTCAGTTTCCCTTGGATATTTCTTTCCTTGAAGCTATTCTCGACCCATGAACCATACAATCAACTAACTGCATAGAGCAGTGAATCATCCCTAGTGATGTAGATGGTGGTAAAGTTTTAGAATATACAAACATGGGAAAAAGTTGTACAAAAATGTTGTACGTTGACTCGATGTGAGTTGTAGTCGTAGCTCACCACCAACCAACACAGTACTCATCTCTGTGTGTACGTAAAGGTATTGGGTTAAAATATTTTCAGTAATTGATACCAAAGTAAGTAATGGAACTTGTGAAAAAAGTTCACATGAAGACTGGGACGTATAATACACAGTACTAGAGGATTTATGTTTGTATCTACTTTGTAAAGTGCTTCTGACGAAGTGACGTTTTGCTGTTTGATGTGATGTGGGATCGGAAGTTGGAGGAATGATTTGGGCGTGAGAATGAGATTGAAAAAAGTGAGTGCAAACATGAAATACACATGCTTTCCTTTCTCTCCTCGCTTTTCACTTTCTGCTTGTCTGTCTGTCGTCTTTCATACTCGTGCTCAATTTTTTTTCTCTCCCAGAGTTTTCTACTGTGCTCCCTGACTTCTATTTTAGTGCAAAGTGTTGGACACAATGTAGAGTTTCAAGATGAAATAGATTTGGAAAAGGGAGAAAAAAAGGGGAAAATCGAAATAGTATATAACCACTCCACTCCTCTAATGACATACACACACTCACATATATCTACATATATATAGACACACATACACACACGCATTCGTGTTGTTGTTATTCCCTTTCACTCACTCACATAGAAATAGATTATTTCTACACACAGACAGGGCTCACAATACAGAGTGAGAGCACAAAGTAGTAAGGATATTTCTCTGAGGGGCAGGAAATAAGACCAATCCAAGGAAGAAGGCGAAAGAGCAGTAACAACAACAGAGAGAGAATGAAAATGTACAAAAAAAGGGGAAAATAAAAGAGATGGGAAAGAGTACACACAAGACAAACTAAAGATGTGAACAGGGGGAAAATAAAGTGAGCTTGCGATCAGACTATGTCATGAATTGTAACGGGAAGAAAGAGGAAAAAAAGGGAAGAAATAGGAAGGACCTGTGGGAGTACTAAACATTTGCCATTACCTTACATGCTCATACCTACCCAATGTATATTATATGATTTTTATTTGTGTGTGTGTGTGTGCATGTGTATAGACTCATATAAAGAGTTTGTAGTGATACTTCATGTCATTCATAGATAGTAAGTGTAGCAATGCCATATAGAAAGATGTAAAAGTAACGAGGAAAAAGTATTTTCCCAAGTAGGCAGTGATATAGTGGAGATAGGCCGTATCATCAGACAGGATCATCATCCAACTAGAAGTTTGGAATAATGCATTAAAGTTTTGTGCGAGAAAGGGAGTATGTGTACGTTAGGATAGTGAAATAAAGTAAGTGAGGGAGTAAGTAAAATAGCTGAGGCGAGTATAAACCTCAAGGGAGTAAGGAAATACTTTTAAGAAGCAAGGCATTACTTCCTTGCATCACATGTTGTGAGCTTTTCTGATAGTGAAAGATGAGTGAGGGTGAAAGCATGTAAGTGAGGGAGCATGAGAAGAGGAAAAGGAAAGAAGGAAACGAAGAAAAAAAAATTCTAGAGATGGAACTCCTTCTGCGTCTACATACTACCTAATATCATCATAATAATATTATATTTAAAGCGGTACAGAAAGTCGAGAAGAAAGTAGTACTTTTTTTGCTGCATTATCATCTCTTAGAAAAGGGTAGGTATGGAACGTACATATGTATACAAGAAGTTCTTTAGGTATTTGGGTAATGTAATGTATATTTTGTAGTTTATACATACTTTTGTATATAAGACGCTAGATGAATACATGTATATACATATATATATGTGCATGTGAATGTGTTGCTACAAAATGGTGTGTGGCGCATAGCACAAACATTTCAAAGGATGAAGAACTCTGCCTTAGGAGGAGAAAAAGAGGAAGAAAAGATGGTTTCTTTTCGTCCAAAAATTCCCAAGTTTACTTTGCAGATACTTTATATCCATCTGTGTGAAACGTGTAGGTGGATTAAAGTTTACCTGCTTTTCCTTACCAGTGCATAAGGATTTGTGAGTGTGTGGTGGTGTTGGATAGTAAAGTTAAGACATGGAAAGTGAGATAGTGACGAGTGAATATTGTGTGAGAGAGCCTTGCGTACGTAAGCAATAAGAAAAGTGACGCACATTTCCGTAGAATAGAAAGTAATGTACACTCAATCCATGTTTTCTCTTACACTTTTCAGTCACGCATGTACTCTATACACTCCTTTCTGCTGTGTATTTGATTATGCTCGCACCTTTTCAATAGGTTACCATCGTTTGTTTTTAAGAACATTCAAAATTGCTTTGTTGTTTCTCCTAGTTTTGTTTAGCAGTTGGGCATTTAGAATGGGAATATTTCAGGTGATTATTTTGCCATTGAAATGTTTGCAGCAACTTAAATATACGGCAAAGTGACATGCATTCGCAAAATGTATCATTTTAGAAAAGGATGTAGGTATATTCAATCTCATTAGATGAACCTCGTAGATGTTAATAATTTATTTGCAGTGTTGTTCCGTAAAACAAAACAAAATTGTTATGTTCATTACCTTTTCTAAGAAACTGCATGGTATTACAGTAAACATGTACGGATGTAAGATCTAAATCTTCTTAAAGCTAACACGGCTTGCATACTCTTAGTCGCTACTTAAAATAAGTGTCATTCCAAAGTTTGCTTCCATCCTTTTTTTTCCTCGATAGTGGGTGTGGAGCGAATCTGAAAGTTGGCCTATCGTGAAACTACGGTTCTAAACGTAAGGCGTAGAGATATGGTGTTGGATCGTTTCTAGAAATAGACAATTTCGAATGTCTGCGAAAAGTGCAACACAAGTTTCCTTCCTTGAAGCGAGCTGTTTCTTAAGCATTCACTGGAAGCTGGATGCAACGCATGAGTGGACTTAGAACTTATGGGCAAGACGAGACTCAAATCTCACAGCATGGGAACTAAAGATGAACTTACAAATACATATATATATATATATATATATCTACATTGATGGAAACGAGTTTATTTCTGTTGCAACATGTTTGTTACATTCGGAGCGAACATTCTTGCTAAAGGAAACCGCCCATCATTTCAACGTAAATATTTAGCATTTAAAAGCGAACAATACCTTTTGGTTCCTCCAACAATTTTTTGTTAAACTGTGAAGAAAATGGTGTACTAACTTACATCATATGAGAATCAATGGAACTAAAGAATTGTAACAAAAACGGAGTAACAGGAGGAGAGAGAGCGACTGGCGCACTCACTCACTCTCTCACACATACATAATATATAATATGCTGACGATGATGATGATAGAAGCAGACTCTAGTACGGCACTTGCACAAAAACACCGTCATCCCACATATCCTAGCATCTACCTACAGCAGTAGTAGTGTTTTTCGAAGAAAGAAAAACCAAGGCGAGAGATAGACCTCTCTCACTTCTCACCAGCTAACTCACACTCTTTTTTTTGGCTTGGTGGAAGCTAGGACTACTATAACTCTCGGTGTTAACCAATGTGCTCGGAACTTCACACCTCTGTCTATAGTCATCTCGTCTTATGGGAATCATATTACTTGCTCTCGGCCCTTGTGTCGTATGTTAGCTCGTATGAGTTGGGAAAACAAGGCCACTCCTTTTATCATCATCAACATCACGAAATAGTATGTGTAAACGGGCTTTTACATTGCATATTAATGTAACGAGTACTATCAACTATACATCATGCATTAAAAATATGTATAATATTAGCTCTTCTCTCTCTCTCTCTTTTGCTTTTTTCTGTTGCGCTCGTGTGCGTGGGTATTCTTATTATTTTCTTTGAATTCATGAATCTTTTTCTGTCGACATGCTACAATCTTTGAGCACGAGTTGTAAACCTGAGAAAATAAGTTTACATGACTCCAAATACCCTTAAGTGTTTAGTGGTGGATGGATCAAGATAAAAATAGCTTGGAAACGTACGTATTCAAGCATTCATAATTTCTCCTTTTGAATCTTCGTATATTATTATTGAAAGAGGAGTGCTTAGAAAATCTTAAGCAAAAGCAGTTCCAGTCACAAAAAAATGGATAGAGATTGAGATGGTGGTGGTGGTGGTGATGCTCACGTAGGGGGTGTTAATTCTTCTAAGAACAGTAAAAAAAATCTTTCATGCTACACCTCTAAGCTACTTATGTACCTACATCATCTTTCATGCTTTCATGGAGGCAGATATTATGTTAGTGCATTTGCAATGTATCAGCCTATGATTAACCCCGAGCACTTCGTTGTGGGAGTTTCTTTCTTGCTATGCCATTTTAATGAAGTGAATAAGCATAGTCATGCAAGATTATGTTTAGGTTTTTACAGTGGAGCTGTAAACATAACCATGGTACGGAATACACAGGGAGTACAGACTGAGACGCGACAGCGGATTAAAATCAGTAATGGTTGTAAAAGATAATTTGGGAGCAGAACAATCTGTGAAGGAATGGTTCTTGTGCATGTCTGATAATAATGAGCAATTATGAGCATGTTAGCTTGTGTAAAATGGTTTCTTTAGAACGGAAGTAGCATGTGTGAGAATTTATGTGGACGACTCATCAGCCTCATTTTTACAATGGGAAAATAATAGAAATATATAGTGCTAAAAGACTTCAATTGAGTTTTAATTCAAACTTTTTTTTAATTTTCACGGATTGCTCACATATACTATGTATTTCTCGTGTGTTTGGAGAGCCATGTTAACAGCCTTTCATTCTCTTTCATTGCGCACTGTACAGCTGAGTTTGTAGAAAGGTCTTGTGGAGCGGATTGTTTCAGTTCATGTTTCTCAATAAAAGCTAAAAACTCATGTGAGGTTTAAGGGAGACTCGTCATTTAAATATTCAAACCAATAGCAACATTGTGTGTGCAATACTCGTGCATCAACGCTTCGTTTGTTGCAGCTGGAGCCCATCGATTAGCATAGCTGACAGCTGTTTATGCATGTCGTTGACATTTTCTTAGGCGCTATAAAAACCTTGGTGAACATAGTTTCATGTGCACAAAATTTACTCTTTTCACGTATTATATAATCTGGTGCAAGTCGAATTCCAGTTTTCTCGGGACAAGTCTGATTATTTTTTTTCGATGAGCCCTCTGCTCGTCTTCAACAGCAGAGAAGCGGAGGATGGATCGTGAGGAATGAGTATGCATTGGTACAGGAATCTTGCATGAGTGGATGCATTATCCAGGCAAGTGCATAGCTAATATGTGTTCATGACTGTGGCGATGATCACGATTACGAACGGCACAGTTCCGCTCTACGTTTATAAAGGTTGTGAGCCTTAAATTCATAATAATTAAAATTGGGATTGAAACGAGTAGTCGCATGTTTAACTGTTGTCTTGGAATGACACAGTCCAACGGCATGAGAAGAATGAACTCTTATAAAACAAGTTTGCTTGCCTCTCTAAAGTATTATAAAGTACAATCAATAGCAACAAGGCTGACATGGAATTGAATGTGTTAGTTAAGTAGTTCGTGAAAGCTTAACAATTTGAAAACTGTAGGAACGTTTAAATTGGCCTGGATGTGAGAAGGTATATGAAGCGAAACTGCATTCTCAACTAATATGATACGCGTGATAAGCAATTTTTTAGCGTACCAGCTGTATTTCTTTCCAATTTGTGCAAATGTTCTGTTTACTCTTAACATTGCGTGAACCATTTTCACAAAAAGAGACAACTATAGGTATTCATGTAGCACAATTACTGAGCTCAATTAAAGACTCATAAAACGTGTTAGAGGGGTTTACATTCCCTTAGCTGATTTCCAAATATAATTATGAAGCCAATGCAAAATTGTGTTGCTGAAGTGAGCAAATTCACTAGCTGTGTGAAATTCCTTTAAAGCACGACTTACAACAACAATGAGAAGAAACAAACGTTTCATTGATTCGTAGTGTTCTAACTTTTGACTCTGGTAAGTTTTATCGTCACACCTGATGACGAAATTCGTGTCAAACCCAGTGCCAGAAAAGTGTCAAAAGATTTTTCAGATACAATTTTGAGCACGTAAGATATAAGCTCTGACACATACACGGAAATATAATAAAACAATGCAAACATTGTTCAAATGAGAGGCGACTGTGTTGTCGAGTTATGGAGATAGAAATGCTATGTAATTTTTCATGAAAATGATATATAGCACACATGCATCACTTCGTGTGCCGATAATTTTACAGTATTAGTGGCAGTAATGATAATAATTTCTTGACATGCATGATACCAAACCATGCTTGCATGTACAAAAGGCCGTGATGATTGTGGTGCATACGAGAAAAAAAAGTAGTGTCCGAAACTCTTGTTCATTTATGTTTGGGAGAAGAAAAAAAAAGAGGAGAGAAGACGGGAAAAAGTATAAGTGACTTTTTATTGTCGTTGCACTTCTCAGTTCCTTTTTGTAGTGAATATCAATTATGGATATATTCCAGTAAAATAGAGAACCAGTGAACTGGCGTCATTTGCCATTCCTTTTTATGCTTTATGTATAATATATGTATGAATTCTTCGTTCTTTTTTTTGTTCCTTGTGGTGTTGTGTCGTGCATGATAGAGTACATAGTTGCTTTTTTGGAAACACACACTCACACAATCAAACGTACACATATTGTGAACAGAGGTGGCTCACTTGGGTTTTATATGGTGTGGAAGGCATGGCACAAGTAAATTTTGAGAAACAAAATAAAGTTGAGCAACAGCCGCGGTTGCGTGTTTCTTTGTATTGTCTCCGCTGCTGTTTCATTCCTTCGTTTTTACACACTACGTGGTTTTAATTAATGGGCGTATTCAGCCACCAACACCATAATGTTACCACTGTGAGTGCACTATTACTATCACACTATTTTTTCACGTGTAATTTTTTCTCGGCTGAACAACACCAACATTGTCGTTTTGTACCTTGGGTATATATGTGTGTTTGGATGTCGTGTGTGAAAAAGAAAATGCCTACAACGACGGCGACAATATCTCAATACATACATACATATTATATATACATGTACACAACCTTAATGTTTAGCGATATGATATGAATGCAATGCGGTCCTTTTCTCATTAAATTGGTGGAAGCTATTTTTATGATTTCAACCTTGTATATAGGTATATATAATATTTCCTTGGTGGATTTGCCCTATAACATGTATGATTGGTATGTTTATGGGATGTTGGGAATTGAGGATGGTGGTGGCAGTCCAATTTTATCGTCAAGTATAAGTGCTACTACTATAGTACAAGTTTTGTGAAACAAACGCCGACACACTGTGTGTAAAACTATTGTTTCAAATTGTATACCCTTTTTGAAAAGGTTATATAATATGATGCAAAAATTATTATTTGTGGAGTTGTGTTGATAACCGAAAATGTCTCACTATATTGCCGAGAAATACAATGCGTAATGTGTTACTGGCATGCTGACTTTATGCAATGTACTCTCTGTATCTTAACAATGGAAATGAGGAATTTAGCTCAAAATACATTAGCGTAATGAGTTATTGCTCTTTGAAGTAGGTACTTTTTTTTCCATATGGTTTTGTATTTGGCAATGACCACTCACGAAGTTGAGTGCCGTGTTGTGGTGGGGTTGTTTGGTACGAATAATGTTGAAAAGTAAGTATACACTTTCATGCGAAACTATATGCTTAAGCATTACATAAGAACATGTGTCCAAGTTCCTGCCTTGAGTTTTGTCAACTTTGAGTTATTATTTTTCTGCGAATGTTATTATGAATGCGTTGTAAAAAGAAAGATTGGAATGATTTATTCCCCCCGCTTTTCTCACTAATGTAATGAATGAATACATGTAGGAACTCTTTTATTACACACTTTGTCAGCTCAAAAGAGTTGTTGCTTGTGTGCGTGGTAGGTTAATCTGGGAGCTTAGAATGGAAGTCGAGGACTTCAAGGTTACTCATGTTGAATTACGTATAATATGGTTGATATTTCATAAGCCGTTTACTTTAAGGCATTCCTTTAGGTGAGGTGAATGAAACATTGACTTGTTTGCTATTTAGGGGAAATTTGAGGCGAATATAAGTTACAATCTGAGAAAATCAGGGGGTTCACTGTCATTTTACACTGAATGAACTGGCTAACTTTGCAAAAAAAAACACTGGCAAATCAGGTATCAATTCAGTGTAGCAAGTATAGAGTGCAATCAGAAAAGAAACGATACGTGATGGTTCGAAGGTATAATTTTATAGGGATAGAATCTTATGTCCTAATTTAGTGTTTCTCCTATCACCATTGTGGACTCGGAAATAGCATCACCCCTCCATTCATAATGGCACACATTAAAGTATATCTTTGTCATGGAGCATTCATCCCACGTAAATTTTACTGCACAACCTTACATAAAAAATACTTCTTATTGCTGGTTCCTACAAATGTCAGATTTTGTTAGTGGGACCATGATCCTCGGATGAATGGATGTAGAGATAGAATTATTATAAGAATCTGTGTTGAGCATACTACTTGAAATCGTGGTCAGAATAGTCATGACTTGTAATATTTTCAACTCATGTCCCTCACTTTTTTATTGCGACTTTTTAAGGCCAATGCCTACCCCGTCATTGGTATAGAATGGCGACCACGAGGAGAAATACAAATACTTGAGAAAATGTCTCAATTTCTGTCACTGTCACTATTAGTGAAGTAGAAAGTTAGTTCATTCATTTATGGTGTAATGGCCCATTGTGTGTCATATATTGACGATGCCTTGAACTATTTTAGGTTGAAGTTGGTACCGAGCTTTTCTCTCATGGTATCAACTTTATATTGAAGATTACCATTATTCAAGTCATAAGAGATATTTTTCACGGGGTTTTAGGAGTTTGTACCGTGAAAATCCTGAAATAGTTTTGGAAACAGGACACTTTTTTTAAGTAGAATGCCAATAGAATAGGAATCGTTACGGGTTTCGTTAAGTCCAATATAGACATGATAAAAAAATGTTACTGAATAAAGCGATGGAACAATTATATCGTTCATCTCATACATCCAAAGTGAAGGAAATGATTCGTGAAATGCGAGTCATATCATTTCATCTAATGTCCTGCTGTTTTTTGTCTGTTTTATAATTCTAAAGTTGAAGCCTGATAACGATGATAATGATCGCTTCAGCCTATAAGTGTATTCCTTGCAAAAGGCTCGTCTTTAAATGAACTGCACGATGGAAGGAAATTTCTCTAGAGGGATATAAATGTACCTACGGTATGTGTAAAGATGCTTTTGGTACAGCTTCAAAATTGTGTAAGAATATTATCAGAATCCCATCCACCTACGTTGATAAAGTGATGATTTCGATAGTCCTTACGAGGAAATATTAATATTTAAAAAGTCTTGACAAAGAGTGTGTGTGCTCATCTTGTTTATCGAGCAACGTACTTATATATATTCGCGCGTACACTTTCAAGAGAAAAAATAATTTTTAATAAGTTAAATTTATATTTCATCGTGGTGTTGTTGATTTCAAGGATGCTATAAAATGAGAATTGAATGCATGATTTTTTAACGAGTCCCCATTATTCATCCACTGATAGGAGTCAAATTATTAGAAGAGTTACCTCAACTGACATGATTTCTGCCAAAGCAACTTTGGCATTGGCAAGAAACAGAATAATTTAATCATGAACTCAATACTCAAAGAAACCTCATAAAACATGTTGTTAAACGCTTAGCAGACAAGTTTCATTTTATTTAGTGACATGAAGACTAGTAAAGCCTAAAAGTGTGGTAAATATTAAAAATGTTATGTTTATTATAGAGCTGATTGAGGAATGTGTCTATCCATCAGAATCTTTCGAACCTCTCTCTCTCTCTAACTGCAGTTTATGAATGAATATATGTGTGTGTGCTGTGCACTATTTATGTGTAAATGTTACTAGTGTGTAAATAGCACTTTGGTTTATGATTAATGTGCCGTAATTTATACCTTTGGGTGTTGTCTATAAATTAAGTGCATGTTATAAATTTCTATCAACTCGCCAAAGACATGAGGTACGCGTTAGAAGTATTCACTATGGAGTTTCCTTCATCACATTTAACACCGTCGTTGTTCTACTCGTTCGTGAAATCTCATGCATTAGTAAAATCCTCTTCTGCTTTACATTGCAAGTTGAGCTGAACAGATTTCTAATAATTCATGCCTGTTTGCAAATGCACGGAGAGAGGTGGGAATAAAATTTCCTTCTACTCATACAAAATTATTTGTGCAATAATCGGGTGATAAATATGCTTCACGTCAAAATAAGTACAAATAGTTACATGTTACATTTCATTTATCGTAGACGTAGCATAATTTAGTCAAATTTGTTATTTATGTGTTGGATTCGCCCTCACACAAACACACAAGTAATGAATTGTTCTATTTCTACTTGTGAAGGC
This sequence comes from Orchesella villosa, assembly GCA_036850725.1. Lineage (NCBI taxonomy): Eukaryota > Metazoa > Arthropoda > Collembola > Entomobryomorpha > Orchesellidae > Orchesella > Orchesella villosa. The sequence continues at coordinate 22,808 of JAANSM010000090.1, read as the reverse complement.
ATACAAAAAAATTGTTGTGAATGATGAAGACATTGTTTAAATATTTAATTGTTGGAGTATTATTGTTTCTTGTCGAATTTACAACACTAGTTTTGGGTTCCTCATGTAACTTCAGGCGATGGTCTACTCATAGGGGTAAATGTTGTAGTTCAATTTACTGCAAAACATTTGTTATTAATCGAGCTTTAATTTTGCATTTTTGTATATTTGTTCAAAGCAGACGATTCTCAACTCGATGCACAAGTACCAACCTCGCTTTCATTTAGTGAGGGCAAATGATATTTTGAAGCTACCGTATTCAACGTTTCGTACCTATGTTTTCAAGGAAACCGAATTTATTGCAGTGACAGCGTATCAAAATGAAAAGGTAAGAATGACAAATTTGTTTGATGTTGTTATTGATGCATTGATGTCTTCTGGGAATGTTTTGATGACTGGTTTTATATATTGTGTTTATATTTCCTTTTCAGATTACGCAACTTAAAATTGATAATAACCCATTTGCCAAAGGATTTAGAGACACCGGTGCGGGGAAAAGAGAGAAAAAGTCAGTAACTTTCTTTATACATTTGTAGCAGCTAATTTGTTTAAGCATTGCATGCTTACGCTTGTTACCTAGTAAATTGTCAGTGCTAAACTGACGGCTGATTGAATATGCGCTATTTTCTCTGCTAATCTATCCTGATGTATGATCTTTTAAGTCTCTGCTTAAATGTAGCTTGCAAATTTTGAGTGTTGGGATAGTAAGAAGGATTAAACTTACTGAATCATTTTACGCTTAACGTAGCAAACAGCAAACCGAAAAATAGTTAAATTACAATTTTTTGATATAGTTTCTTGGTTTGTATGAGCTTAGCCGTCAAGTCGTTTTCATTTCCTTCCTAACTTCTTGATTCATCCAGTGTAAAAAAAATGTGTACAGCTATGCATGTGTGTACATGTGTTCTCTCCACTTTTCAAGCGAATTCTCTCATGGCTCTAAGGATATTGAAATTGGCTTACGTTTTAAGCAACAGATGATGGGATATGATACGGAATTTAATCCCTTAACGGTTGACCAGTGTTACGAGCATGTTATCGTTTAACAAGTGAACTTCTTACGACCACCATGTTGCAATGCTTGCGTAAAAGTTGACCTGCTACGCAAGGTAGACAGGATGGATGGATGAATAAAAAGATGCAAGGTATTATAATGATAGGTAGGTGACTGGCTAGGTATAAAGCGGTTGTATGCACATGTGATTGTAAAATTAGTGAAAACGGATATATGCTTGTTGTTTTGTTGACGGTGCGTTTGAATGTGCCAACGTGTTTATTCTATGCGTATATAAGTATATATTCTATTTTATCCATTCAGCTCATTAAAATCATACATATACTTACACATGTCATTCACTTGTCAACAGTTGTTTAGGGCTTAGCTTGAAACAGGCAAGTAACTCAGGTTTGCATGTAATAATAGTTTCATACTGACAGAAAATTCACCCAACTTTTTGGTTTGATTCTTCTTTTTCTACCTTCATTACCCGTATACTTACACTTTTATTCATTACTGTAGCATCATAGATTTTTTCAAGATTTGCTAACGATTTCAATAGGATTTAATTTGTGTAAAACGAACAGTTTTATAATAGATCAAGTGTTTACAAGTAGAAATTGGAAAAGTATCAAGAGCCCAATTTTTAGTAATTGTTGCAGCAACATTTTTAAGCCAATAAAAGTCAATGATCTTTCAGCAAACTCTGAAAGGGGTTGATTTGTATCCCATGAGAGACACTATATACGTAATGTCAGATAAAAGTCAATCGAGACTCGTCTCATGCTGTGTTGCTGTTTTTTTTTCATTTTGGTAAGCCATATCTGACAGTGATGATACTGGATGAAATGAAATTCGGAGCTAATAATCGGTTTAATTCTTTACTGTTGAAACAAAAAATCTCTCACAATTATACAATAGTGTTCACATGCATTGCCGCTTTCATGAGATACTTGGGAAGTAAATTATTGGAGTGAAATGTGTGATGGGATTTGAATTTAAATCATACAGTCTCAGATATGTATCTTAGTATATTATGTAGCATATAGAAAATTTGGAGAGTATCTTTTTCATCTAGACTCCTTTCCAGTGATATACATAATTTGACAGGAAAAACTTGGCGTCAGACAGCATGAAAAAGTCAGAAAGAGGTACGCATCACACAAACAAATCAGTGTATCATCGTTTTGTGCCCATCATCATCTGCTCATGTTCACCAACTTTTGCGTTTCTTTCAAAAGCATGAGAGGTCGTAAATTCTTCTTTTGGTTTAGGGGTTTTGAAAAACAAGGGAAAGAGAGGTTTGGAACAAAAACAAGGATCAGTTCAGTTCTCTCCTTTACTACCGTTTCCTTCAGCCTTCACACAGAGACAACCACAACACTGTCTTTTTTGCTGCTAATTAGTTGAAACTCTATTAAATGTTTAGGTATTTCCATTCTTCTTTCCTTCTTGGTCGGTATCTTTGAACCTCGCCGGAGTGATGAGAAGTGTTGGAACATACTGAAGGCGTAAGCCAATACATGTATTTATGTATATGTGTACTATTTTGTATGTTGTCAGCAGCATAGTAAAACAGGACTGTTTTGATGACCTGATGGAAAATGAATAATAATAGACTCCAATACCACGTTATGTAAACACAGTAGTGTCTTCAAGTTTCGGTTTATTATATTTCTCCCGTAAAATTTATTTTGAATTCTTAAACTGAGTACAAAAAAAATTGTTCATTTTTTAAACAGATGGTTACAATAAAGTTGCAAAGAAAGTTGTAATAATGAGCCTTTTCATTTTTGTAGGAGATTCTTTAATATATTCGTTAAATTTTAGGTTGAAACCGAACTTATAAATTGTTTGATGTCATTTTGAAATGTCACTCACAGTTAACCGATTGGTTTTTGCAATTTCCGACTTGCTGCAATATTATGCTATTTAATTTCGTGTTCGATTTGCAAAGTCAATGCAGGCTTTAATTACGGCTATGAGACGTTTGGTTTGTCCTCTTTGCTTATTATTACAAAGCATCAATTTTTGCTAAGGTATCATCGTGATAAGTATAACGGATAATTATACTGTCATTTTTTGGTGGTCGAGTTATGTTTTTTCTTTATACCAACATTAGAACTACCACATTGCGTAAAATCCTGATTATTTATGAATGGAGTGAGGCATGATAATTGAATGCGGTTCTATGCGCATTTCCGTGCTACAACCATTGTCTTTTGTTTCCATGTTCCTCTCTTCTCTCGTCGTCATCTATTCATCATCAATCAGCTGCCATAAACCTCTTAATTAACCATCCGACAGTTTATTATTACATTTAATCACGTTTTATTCCCTCGTTCTCTTGTGGTTTGTGAGAATGTATTCCATAAAATACCAACGAGTAGGCGCAACTCTCAATTTTTTTTGTTGCATACACATATCCAGTTGTTTGCGGTACTGGCGATATTTTTATGTTAAACCCTTTCATTTCTATATCTGTGTGTGTGGCAGCGACTTCACATTATTATGTTTTTTGGTAACAAAGAATGAGCAATGGAGAAATAATGTCACTGGTGACAGTTATAATGATGCACCAAAATAATGTATGAATCTCCAAACTTTACTTTTTACCGACAGGCTAAAAACAGAATGTAGTTTTATGGAAGGGAAAAAGAATGACATGATGATGAAATGTCTTGGTCGGCTTATTACGTCGTTGTTGTCTGGCAAATGAACAAAGCTGCATGTTCAATGTTTTGTAATTGTAGTATATATGCAGTTGTGTTGTGCCAATATGTGTTTACTCCTGTTGTGTATTTATAAGTGTGACACGCCACAGTCACAGTTGCTACCTTTTCTCTGTGCTCTCTTTCATCAGGAAATGCACATTGAGAAGAAAAAGCGTCATCCTAAGTCAATTGAATCACACTTGATTTTTCAGTTTAACATGCATAATGTAGCTTGCACTTCTTTGCTCACTTGGTTGTGCGGTGAGAGAGCGGGTAGACCATCAGAAAATTGGAACCGGCTTGCATCATTAATTAAAACACGACACTATAAAACACAAAACAGGAGGTTTCAATTCGGCTCGGTGTAAAAAAGCCTCAAGCTCTTCCTAGTGGTTTATGAGCTGGCATTCAATGATACTTGAATGTTAATGCAAATGCTCAGTCACAGAGCAATATAATATGCGTGTTAGGATGGTTGGGTCCCTGTAAAAGTTTTGGGAGTCTTATATATGTTTGTATATATATATATTTATATATATGTATACTTAGACAAAGCAAAGAAAAGTACGAGTTGTGGGTAGACAAATAATGCATACACACAAGAAACATGCAAACATGTTGGGAACTCCTAAAATGCCATGCAAAAAAAAAGAAGTGAAACTGGTGGAGTGAAAGGCAGAGTCGGTATATTGGTTGGTTTGCTAATGCTAAGTTTTATTAGAATTTGAATTTATGGGACCGCAAAAAAGTAAATGTATATAAAACCAGAGGGGTATGGTTCGGCAAGAAGAGGAATGAGCCTTTTCATTCGTTAATGATGACTGGAATTTCGGTGGCTGGCATGGCATCACTAACACTGTGGCTGTTGATGAGGATCGAAATGTTGATGATGTGGCTATAAAATTGCTTGAATTAGTTTTTCCTTCTACGTATAAATAAATGATAAAAAGTTGACGACTCCTTTTCAGCCACACGGGTTTTTTTTTATGAGAGTTTATTTGTTTGAATAATGGTTTAGCAGATGGCTGTAATGGTTTGTAACTCACGTTAATAATAATAATAATAATATAATTTCACCAAGTTCTAGTTTTGCTAACGTAACTTGTTTTGAAAACTCGGGCTCTATCGAATATAATTAGGAGGGAGAGATGGCGGAAGTGTTTCTATAATCATTAACATCTTATAAAGAAGCCTGAAATAAAAAGAAACAGGAGTAGCGAATGACTTTGAACACGACCCATTAATGTTACTTTGAATTTTGACGAGATGTGATAATGAGATGGCATTCTTACAACTAATGCTCATCCGAAAAATATAAGAGTTTGCATGCACGTACGTGTGTTTGTGTGTGTACTAACTAAACTTAACATGGATATCATTATCAACTTTCTATTAGATAATATATGCGTGCATATAGATAGATGTGTATACTAGCTTCATATATGGGTATATATCCTAACTCACCTCTCACCGCAACAGCATTCTTTTAATTGTGGGCTTTGATGAAGCCCATCATCACATGATGATGATGTGATCACTTACAGGAGCAATCGAACAAATACCCATCTAATAATAATGATATCTTTTGCTACTTCAAGCTGTCATTCGTGCAACTCCTTAAGTGTAATGACATATACATATATGTAGGTGTATGCTGCTACTCATGAATTTGGATTGAGGCACATCTTTTGAGGCTCGTCCAACTCATGATACGTGTATGGGTCAGTTAACTAGTTTGTCTAATAATGCTAATGAGTCTTGAATGGCATTTTGTTCATCATCATTTTTATGCCTGACCAGTTGTTTTGCTGACTCTTGGCTTTACTTTTCATCCTCCAACAGTTCCGAAAAGAATGCTCTCTTTGCACGCCAAGTACGGGATGCGCTATACACATACACACACGCGCAAATACATTATGTCCCTTTTAATCTTTAATTGTTGCGGTAAAATTTTCTAATAAAATGATAATACTTGAGCATTTGTTTGGTAAGAAGGGATGAGCAAAAAAAAACCTTTAGGATCGTGCGGAATTCCTTTTGGCTGTAAACATTTGATCTTATTCGTACTCATTTTTGCTTTGGCTAAATTACTTTAATGGACGACATTTCATGTCATCATGTAAGAAACTAAGGACAATTATAATGGACACTGACGTATAATACAATTTTTTGTGATGATGGGATAAGTGGACTTGTGTTAAGTGACTTTGCAACGTAAGTTAGCTATTGTGTTTGTAAATGGTTAATTGATCAGGGGCAACGCAAGACTTAATGAATTTAGTTTATAGTGTTCTATCCATTCTCATGTTTATCATTTGATTTGGTTGTTGTTGTGCATATAAAATGAGTAATGGGCTCCTGTTAATGAGTAGGTGAGTAACGACGACAAGGAGCCTGTTGTCTTGTCAAGTGTCTTAAAATATAACATTTGGATAATAGATGGATAATTATTCAGTTGTGTACTAAAATATGTGCTCCCATGTCAATTATGAATGAATGAACTGCTGGATGTGAAATATTATGACTGTTTGAAAACAGGCTTAACCATGACAATCATATATTTATAAATGTATAATATTAACGTTGATATATATAAGGGAAGGTGGTTCGACCTCATTATGAATTTTGATGTTGATGATGGCCAAACTGATAAGATCTAAATTAATTTTAAAGGACTTTTAGGAGTAGGTATAATAATAATAATATGACATTTTAAAAAGACAGATTTAGTTGGCACCACTGACGTGCATGAGGTAGCGATAAATATGGTCCCATCCCATGATATGCGGGACTGCGTACACAAACATATGTTAGCATCTAACTCCATTCCCTTCTCTCTCCGTCTCTCTTTGTTTTTCATCTTTAATAATGGAGACAATGAAACAATTATTTATGACAAGCGTTAAATATATGATTCCTGTGTCGGATTTTTATGATTGTATTATTCGTCAGTTATGCTGTCATGTCATCAGCAAATCACAATGAAACAAGTATTTCCCTAACCAGTTAATTTTGTCAGTGTTGTTCCTCTTTTTTGTCCGTCTTGAATGATCCTGTTGTGGTCTGGCCTGTTCAAACTGTCATACCACGAAATTCATAGCTCTTTTGGAATGAATGAAATTGTATTATGAGTGTATTGTGTGTGTGTTATACGAGCACACGGGTGTGCTTGCTGTACATGCATCTCTGACTGAATTGGTTTACAGTATATAAACTTCCTGCCATTGTTTTTGTTGGTGATCGTGTGGATTACTCAGGTAGGTAGGTAGAGAGAGAGTGTTGTGCTCGAACAACATGAAATATACGTAAATAGATTGGCACTGGCATTGAGTTATATTATATTGAATTGCCGAGAAGTTAACGTTGCATGTCGTGACTTGGCCTGAGAAAAGATGAACAGGCGGTGGTGTAGCGTAGCATAAAAATGCTCTTATATTCCAAATAACATCAAGAAAAGGATGAGAAGTGGGTAATCATTACTTCCAGAGTGGAATGTGGATTCTGTGAATTCCACAAAAAAATGGTGAATGTAGATTTATGCCGTTTTGTAAGCTTCACAGATCGAGCCAAGCCACTGAGTCGGGTGGTTTAATGAGCGCTTCCCAGAGTTTATGAATGGTGAATAGTATTGCATCGTGTTCGTAAAAAGACACATTGATTCATGTTCAGGAATTCATGTGGCTTAACTATTGTGGCTTTATGAGTGCAAAAAGGATTTAGAGCTCATTTTTTTCTGTGTTTTACTCTTCAGTTTTTTCTTACACTCAATTTTTATGCCTCCAAAACTTCCCTGTATGAAAGAGGGAGCGAGGAAGTACAATCATGATGACACTAGTATTTACTTCAACGAAATTTTTTTGCACATGTGCCACATTACTACTGTCATTTGCATTTGTAAATGATTATTTGCTGTTGTCAATTTTATAACCACACGGATGTGCCGATAGGGATGAGGTTGATGATGATGAAAAGGAGACGAGAAGTCATACACACAAGGAACGAGGGAATTGCTAAGAAATGATGAGAAAAAAATGTAAGAAAGGGAGAGAAGACGAAGGCTTGGGTAGTCACACGAGAAGTTTAAGAAAATGGGTGCTTTATACATTAAATATATATGTCTTCGTGAATGTGGCATGCTTTGTAACAAGCCGTGTGTAAGAAATAATATCTACAACAGAAGAAGAGAGGAGTTGTGGTTGGATGCTTCCACGGAGCCCTAAAATATTCTCGAAGTGAGTGACAGTTTGTTTAGGCGATGACCCATGGCGAACTGTCGCGACAAAGTTTGGCTTTCATGTTAGCCGGCATTCCTAAGACTAAAGCAAAATCCAGTCTTCTCCTTCCCTGTGAATCCTTATCCTCCATATCTCTTGCAAAGTTATAACAGATACACTCATATAAATGTTTGCATATCCTAAAGATGAGAGATAGACAAAAGTAGAGCCGAAATTAGTATATGGTTTTGTAAATTAACCCTCTTTTTTTAAAGCACATATGAGATTGATAGTTTGACTTCAAGGAGCTTGTGTGGAAAGTATCCGTTTTGTCGCTAAGAACCTACTTTCAAGATATATTCAAGGATGACGTATTAATGGGTTGTGTAAATATCTATCTGTTACTCCTGTCATTGAATCCAATCCAGTTCTGCGTAAAGGCCTAATTCCTCTAATTTGTTCTTGTTGATCTAGATAATCACACTCCGGTTAAAAAATGTGTTTTCTTCGAAAAGGAGAGGCATATACCCAACACGTAGATTCATATTAAAAATATATATGGACGTTTCTGTTGGCTTTTAATAAAAAGATTTTTGTGAGGTGGATAGACACTCGGCTTTCTCTGTCGATAAGGATGGTCTCTTGTCATGCTTCTGAACATGTGAGCATTGTAAATTATGCATCGAGTTACAGCTTATGCGCATATGAGTTTATGCAAATGTTCCATTGATCTAACAGCAGATGCAGGTAGCAAAGGTGGCTCACCAGTGTCCAGAATATTATATTTTAAATGTTGAACTGTAGTATTCAAATTGACCCTGATGTAATTGGGAATGATTACATTTGAGTGTGAACGTGTCGTTTAAAAATTAAGCGAAAGGATTAGCAGTAAACACAGAACGTATTATATAATCTGCTTAAAAAAGGTGACACCACAAAACTATAAATCGAATAATGGCGGATATTGTAGGTGTGCCAAAGCAGTTCTAGAGAATCAGATCACCTGTATGTGTCGTAATCGGAGTCAAAAGACATAAAAATAATACTGAGGATGAGATAAATGCGGAGAGACACTGGTTTGCACTCGCCAAAAAGTTAATCTGTTGTTATCCTAATCAGAATGCTCATGCGATACATTTAGGTGTGCATGACGGAGGCTAAGTTGCATAAAAACAGAAGCCAATACATAACAGTGTATACATATATTTTTGATTTTGAGCCGATTATTTTCGTATGCCGATTAATAATCTAAAAATAGAAAAGAGTGGCGAACAGCTTTGTTTCACTTAAGTTCCTTGACGGAACATTGTTAAATGTGTAGAGGTTGCAGATCTAAATTGGGCAGCTTAAATCTTAAAATAGCTCAAAATAATCTGAAAGTCTGGAACTTTATTTAGCACCATCCAGCTTTAGACACTCATTTTTATGACGGCGTCGGGTCAATTCATTAGAAGTGTGTTTATTATTAATCAGTTTTACGAAAATAACATGATCAGATTTCATATTGCTGATACAAAATGTATGAAAGTAGTCGTGCTTTCAAAGGAAATATGCGTAATATATTTGTTATCTCCGTTATTGATCAGGCTCATGAACATATACAAAAGATTGTGAAGTCGAAAACAAAGGTTGTTACTCTTATACAAGTTCAAGAATTTTTTTTCTCCAGAGGAATTTTATCACAGTTATAAAAGTAAACATTCCGCAAGAAAATTTACTTCTAACTCGCAGAACGCAAGAAATATCACCTTTTTACTTCTGTGCTCGAAGTGAGAAGATGATACTTCCAGTTACTCGTGTTTGAATGCTCATATACTCCTTTATTTCTGTACAGTGTTTGTTTTCCCAAGCGTAGTAAAACAAGTATCAGCTTGTGAACTACGACTTATTATATAAAATCTTTGGACCCTTAATTTTTCTTTATATGAAAGCATCTATATGAAACATATAAGCATTCGAATAAGTAGCTTTATATTAAGGAAATTCTTATCTCTGGAGATATATTTTACAAAAAAAACATAGTAAGAGTAAGTACTCTGTGAAACAGGGGAATGTCTTAGGTGGAAGCGGATCGAAGAACAAAATGAAAGTGACAAAAAACGTCGTTTTGTAATACCCTTTGTAGACAAATGTCACCCTTCTTGTAAACCATTATGTACCGACAGCTCGTCTGGTTTTTATTCTCTCCGACCGACACACACAAAAAAGTAAGATTTAAACGTAGCAAACAACAGGCTCCAAGTCTGTAAAGAAGAAAGAAGAACTATAACCAGAAATAACCCATTAACACCTAGGGTAGGCTTGCTACCTTTTCTTTCTTCTTTTTTATCAACCTGAACTGTTGTACCTGTGCTGTTCAAACCTTTACCATCCCTTCTCACTGTGACTTTAACAAGTAGCAGAAATCAAAAGTCCCTTGCAGCTCTACCCGTCGGTCTTAAAGCTTCATAAACTTTTTTTTTTATAACTCGCTCTTCTTGTATATTATATAACAACTGCTTCTCTTGTTCTTAACTTCAATGTCATCGCTTTTGTCTGTTATTTACACAACTTTTGTACGTCCTTTTGTTTCGTAATGGGAAGGTGGGATTTTAAAAGAGTCCCTTGTTATGGAGTAAATATAAATGCGTGTATTTGTACATTATGGAATATTTGATCTTAATCATATACGTAAGTACCTGTAAACGTCGTGACAAACGTATATGTGAATTACATTTTGATCTGAGGATAAAGAGCTGAAAATAGTTTCAAAACAGGCATTTTTATTTTTTATTTTCCAGCTTGTAGTAAGAATTTGAGGAATCTACAAAAGAATTTGTGATCTACACAGTGATATGTTTTTATAAACATTTCTTTGAAAGATTATTCACCCTTGGATTGCTAGCATTTCCTTGTATTTGCCATAATTTTTAGTTCTTGAGTAAATTTTTCATATAACACTAAAGCGTTTTTGTGAAATGGAGAAACTAACATATATCATGTGTGAACCATATTTACGTTTTAGTTTGTAGTGATGATGGTGTGTAGGTGGTAGTAGAAAGAATTTTCTTTGTAGAATTATCCAGCGTGGTTCATTACGGACAGAGTGAAAAAAGTCAGACAATGAGGTGTTGGCTACTGCTTCGGTTTTGGGATGATGATGTTAGGGGAAAAAATTTAATAGCCGATTTCCGTGACAGTCACCCAATCCAGTAATTTTGGAGATACATATGGTAGCATTACTTCCATCACACTTTATATTGGAGGTGGTATATAGTGCGCTAGGTAAGGTGGAAAAGCTCTATATATATTAACATCATGCTTCACATTGTTAGCTTCTCTCTGAATGACGTTTTATGATATAGAGTGTGTGTGTGGAAAGGCTTTTTGTTGTGTAAAATGTGTCAGTTGTTAATATGATGACCGGCAAACAACGGGGCCTGCATTGTTTTTATATTATTCAGTGATACAACATCGGTTTTGGTAGCTAAAATGAAATGAAAAAGGCTTCTATTATCTTTTGAGCTATGAAAATGCAGTTTTTATAAGCTATTTTATGGTTTATTTCTTCTACTGCGAGGGAGCGTGGATGAATGTTCCCAAGCTAGTGCTAAGCTACTCTATGCTCTCGTTAATTTTTCTCAACTTCCTATCACTTCACTATAAACAATAATATAACTTGACAGCTTTTAAGTGATATGTTTTTATGTCCCGTGCTGGAAGAATGACTGTGGGTGGACTATTGTCGGTGTTGGAACGTGAAGTTTTAAGCATATATATATCTATATAGTCATTCTATTATGTTATGTTTAGTTGTACTTTTAACAGCAAGTAGGAGAGAAAATAACGACAGATAATTCGACGTAGAACCATTTCTTTTCTAGAGCACCATGGCGAAAAAAAAGCAAGTAGCTAGTCATTTGTGTTTGGCTGGTTGAAACGGATATGGCACATTAATGAGCAGTATTCATGCTCACCTGATGTAGGTAAAGCTAATGTGTTTGTAAATGTGAAAAGATGAGTTCTCCATCAAATTCTGGTAACAACACGATCCCTTTGCGTGCTATACAAGAGTATTGAATGAAATGAATAATATTTGAAACTGAGAAGTAGTGAGTACTAACCGTAAGTAGTAAAAAAAGGAGTAAGATAATCTGCTGTGTTTGTTTATATTGTGGCCTCGAAGTTCTTGGTAAAAGGAAAGGGTAGAAAACTGCATTAGCAGTAGAATGGGTACGATGGTCCCTAACTGCAGCTTTTTTGTTTGTTTGTTATTACAAGTTGTAATTGACACTGACTGAGGACTAGCAGTTTTTTTCTAATAATAACAGTTGTTTCATGCCATAATGATACCGTTTGGAAGGAAACTGATGAGTGTAATGAGCTGTCAAAATAGTGCCATTTTCAACACATACTCTTTAGCTTGTACTAATTACTCTTTCAGATTATAACACAAGCTATTGGTTCTCATGACCTGAATTATGTGTTCTTAATGATGCATATAATATGGTTGTGTTTTGGGTGCTTTGATTTGCTTTGCTAGCTGAGAATCTTTTGTAATTTATGCTGTTTTGCTGTATGCAATGCTAGACAGGTGCTTATTGCTAGAGAACTGCAATCTGTTTGCCAAGATAGCTTACAGCTTTCGCTTTTTTGTTAACGTGAATAGCATTTCCAATTTGAATAATACACATAAATACTTATGCAATTCCTTTTTTACCAGTAGGCAAGCGTTACTGGCTCAACGTCACGGTGATGATCATCCCCGATCAAGTAATGCTGGGCCATCTTTAAGCAATAGCCTTGGTTCAGGACCTTCCGATTCCATGACTCATGACAATGTGGATGACGATGAACGGGTTGATGTGGTTGGAAATGATCATCGGCCTGATTCCGTGTCCCCTTCTCTACCTCGTCACCACGGTAAGTTACCATTCTCCTTGTGTTTTTTTTGTCACCAATTCTTCATCCCCTTTTATTGTCTCATTCATTGCATGATGAGTAGATTAGCTAGTACTTTGAATGACTTTGCTAATTTCGGGGAAGTAGACTGGCTCACAAGATTGTCAACGCCCAATGCATGCTTTTTGTGTGCAGGTTTTTTTGTGGCCAGTCCTCAAGAGAAAATGAGAGAGAGAAAGAGAGTATCATTCAGTTTCCATTCTTATCTCATTAATATCTACTTGATCGTATTAATCCCGATAACTGGTTATCGTAACATTTTACTTTGAACTGGTTGGCAAAGAAGGTATTTCTCGAGATAGAACCGGAGAAGAACAAAAGGTTGTACCGGCTGAGTGGAAAAAAGGAACTTGAGTGCAGGCATGTTACTTTTGCTGTTAAGTATCTGATAAGGCGTCTGAAAAGAAACGCTTGAGTTAATTGGTTTCTAGAGAACCGACACAAGCACTCAATTCCCAATACACACAAACATCGTCGGTGACCTTTTTAACTAGAGACGGGGAAATTTGAGGTGTTGAAAAGCAAGATTGTCCCCAGTGTTTTATTTGAAAGGACGGTCCTCTCTCTTTCAGACAATGAGCTTGTGTCTAAGCCGACAGCATGTAAAAGCTTAGGTTTAGTAAGATGGGAACATGTATAAGTATATTTATATTACATGCCGACCTAATAATATTATATCTACATTAATGCATAACATCAAGTAAGGTATGGTTACATTAGGAGCATTAAAGTTATCTAAGAATGGCTCACAATCCCATCAATATAGATAGACAACTAGTCAAAATGTACAAAGAAAATAGTAGCTGAATCAAAAGGGAATCAACGCATTCAATTCTAAAAATAGTTAAAATAAAAAGAGGCTAGTCATCATATCATCATCATCATGATTTTGTGTTGAATACATACATGTATATATATGTAATATTGCATTAATAGGCTGCGTTTTAATAAGGGATTAATGAGTTGATCACTGCACTCAAGTGATGGTTGCTGTCTGTCACTTACAAAACTTGGGCCATCAAATGACACATCTGTGAAAGATTGAGCAGTGACGAAGAAAATAGGATACTGATAGTGAGCTGAGCTAGGTTGTTTTGTGTGTGTGTTAATACTCCATGGAGAGAACAACAGAGGATATCTATGACTATTAGAGAGGAGTGGAAGAGGAAAGCTTATCTTGTTAATGATGAAAATAGGATTCATTCACATTTTTTTTTCTCCGGCAAAAGAAATAAGAATGGTGTGTAGGGAGACTTTAAATAAGACAAAAGGCTGAATTGTAGAGCCAATATGGAAGGGAATGGAAAGAGCCCGTTGATGCATCTAATTTGTATGCTTAACTGTCCTGTTTCCATGAATATATACTGTAAACCAGCAAAATTCTGATTCTTGGATTTACTCAAATGGTATTTTGTTTGCGTTCATGTGTGTTTGTGTGTTTGATGTTGTAGTGTAGTGGTAAAGTGCATGTGCATATAAAAAGCATTGTGCTACTCCGTTGCTGTTAAGATATCCTTACGCTATCATGAATAATTCATGTCGGATCTTCCTTTTTTTCCTAAAGCGGATTTACATCCCTTCAGCCAGGATGAGGGAATCAATATCGAAAATGAAGTTGTTGAACAAGGGAATCCAATTGTCTAAAGATGAAAAAAATAAAGCTTACTCACTCACATGCGTTTTTTTGATCCGAGTTTCGTTTACATATATGTATAAAAGCTAGAAATTATTCAGTAAAGGGGAAACAATTTCATTGAACTGAAGAGAAAGTAAAATGTATGTTCCTTGCATTGCATAACACTCTTTGAGCCTTGTTTCTTAGCAATGATACACCGGTTACACGTTCTGCAACTGGGCTGCTGCCACAGTTGTTTGCTTATTGGCCCTAAAACATTTATATACATATATATATATATGGTATGTACCACATGCGCAAAAAGTAGAGAGGTTGCGTAATGGACTAGTTTGTTACTAGTTCTTGTACGCATTTGCCGTGTGTGAGTAGGTCGTAAAAATGGTTACTTATGTTGTGCATTACGCTGGCGACAGATAAATGACAGCAGTTAGCAGTGATAAGCAAAGGGGAATTAAGATAGGGGAAAATGGAATAATCTATTGAAGAACATGAAAATTAGATCATCCTTGCTTTATATTTTACCGACATTGTTTTCTTATTATTTGTAGATTACGGTGGAGGTGAGAATCAGAGACGAGATGACAGTGACAGAGACATAAGTGACAGTGGCTCTGAGAGTGGAGGAGCCTTTCGTCCAACAGCTCGTGACCTAGACCACCCTAGTCCTAATATTTCCCTAGGTCCTCCCCTGCAACCCCCAATGTTGCCCTACCTGTACCCTCCAAACTTGTATTCAGGGGCGCCTGGACTTCCTCCCCTGGGACCCCCTCCATCGCTCCCTATGTCTCTCTTTGGTCCTGGTTCACAGCACGCATCAGCCGCATCTCTCCCACCGTCACTCCTGTTCAACCACATTCTCCAACAGCAATTATTCCATGGTGGCTATCCATTGGCGGCACCTCCAGTCTCCCTGGCTTCATCAATAGGACCCGGTAAATACACTAATGCATCTCCTTCCTCTACTGCTACTTCTTCAAGCTCACCATTATTTCATCTCAAGCATCTTTTTGAGAGCAAACAGAAGATTGAATGACTGACTGTGAATGAAAGAGTGAGTGTGTGAAACGAAAACGGCAAAAAAAATGACTCATGGCTCATTAACATCATCTTTGTGATTGCAGCTTTGCTATCAGATCGACTGAAAGCACATCGGTTTCTGCCATACCCGCTGATCCCACCTGCAACTGCCTCTTCATCATCAACCTCGTCGCTTAGTTCCACTTCGACGAGTGTATTGGGAGGAGGCAGCCTCTCTGCCTTTGAAACGGTCACACCTTCAAGTCACACAAGTCCAAAGCATTCACCTCGTCCTACTGTCGAACCGACTACTGCAGTAGAATCCTCTAATGTGTTATCCCCAGTTTCACATCCGCATCGTATGTCATCTCTTCTCTCCTCCTGTATTCCTGGTCAAACTACACAAACGTCACCCCAGGCTTCGCAACAACATCCATCTGAACTCAAGTCCATCGAGAAAATGGTAAATGGTCTCGACATTAAACCTGATATGATCAAAAGCGAATCTGTGGATAAGTAGTAGTTAATCTACCCCAAATAGTTCTTTAGCTATAATTGCTTATTAAGTTCTATCGGTAGCTATCCTATTGACAACGTTTACTTAACTGATATTACTCCTTCACAACAATAGAAAAAAAAGACGATTTTAAGTTCGGTATTAGTTTGTAGAACATATTTGCATTTATTACGTACCCTCCTCTTTAGCCTTGCCTATATTATGACAACTTGTACAAGGGATGAGGAACAGGCTCTGTATTCTGATCTTTTACCCACCAATTTCAAGGAAATAAGGTAAGTGTCAAGCTTACTTTTTAGCGACGAAATGTGTGTAACTTGGCACATATATGATACAGGATCTGAGAAGAACTGATATATTTGATGTTGCATATTTTTTGAGTTGTTGTGGTCACTGTGTCTTTGTATTGCACTGTGTAGGCGGTGATGATGCCGTTTAAGCAAAAAGAATCAACATGATCAACAAGTAAAGTGTCCAATCATATACCATTTACAGTAAGTAAAAAAAATTCTTATAGTCTTAAACGGCTGAGGAAGAAATGAAGTCGTTGCATTGATGTTCAAACGAGTTAAGAATTAACCAGAGTATAATATTGACTAATAGTACATTTAACATGAACTTTGTTATGCAACAAGCTCGCTTCGCTTTACTATGAATAGACATACATACTTAATTTAAGATCCACAATGCAAAAGTATATACCTCATCTCAGCAAATGTTTTTTTTTCGCCAACTGTCCACCTAATATTTTTAATTTAAATTTTAAAAAAATCCGGTATAAACGATATATTCTAGACTTGAATATATAGGGAAGATAATATGCAAGAAAGAAAGACAGAAAAAATTTAGGTAGTTTAGTCGTTAAATCAGCAGAGAATATGCTAAGCTTAGGGCTAGATGTAGCAAACAAGGAAACAAATGACTAGCTATCATTTCCAATCATTTGAGTGTAGCTTTATGCAAAAAAAAGTAATAAATTGCGTAGTTGCATAGAAATCGTTCTTATTGCCGAACTACTTGTACTTCCTCGTGTTAATTAAAGTCCCTACTTACCGATTTGTACTTTTTGAGCTTTATTTATTCAAAAAAAACTAAACCTAGGTAGAAAATAAATGTATTAAATTAAAAAGAACCTACGTTAACAAGTTAGTTAGTGACTAGCCGTATCGCTACAAACAAAAAGTCAGTTAGTTTTTAGGTACTAGCTAAGCTCTTGTTATTAACATCGTTCTACGTTTTAGTGAAAAGTAATAATGTATAGGTTGTATTATACGTGACAAAGTCAATATAAACCTGCCCTAATGTTCCTTACAAACACGTAATATTATTACTTACTTATATTATACTTACTATATACTAAAATCGTGACAAAACATGTAGAAAAAAAATCTCTCCCTCAATTTGAAAACAAAAAAATATCCCAATATTTTTCTGAGGTAGCTGCGGTGAGCTGCCCTCTTGCCATTTGGTAATACATGATAAGAATCACTATAAAACTGCATTTCATAAGCAAAAAATGGTATTACAATTTAAACAAAAAAGATTAGTTAAAAAACGGTGAAGATTGGCAGTGTGGAGAGATGAGGAGGAGGAGGGGGATTTTGAGAGAGAAGATGGAAAAAAATACATACGAAACAATGCATAGAGCGTTACTACATGTAAGCATTTAACTGATGTTTAAAATAATATACAGTTTTGATGATAATGGTATATGTAACCAATAAATATTGTTAGGTACAACGCTATTACGGATATTACTAGTTATACATTGTACTTCCTATGTGAGTGTAAAAATATTGATAAATATATATATATATTATTGTAATTGTTATTATTGTGCATTAATAAATATTAATGCATTGATCTAGTTACCTACTATTCCTATCTAACGTATTACTACTAAAAATATACCATTACGTTATATAATAATACCCCCACTATTATATGGAATAGATATTATGTATAGTATATTAAATAGGTGAATACATACATCCGATGTCAATTGTAATATGGTATTTGATGCATATTACAGTAATTATAAAAAATAATATACCAACCAATATTATTGTAATTCTTACCCGAAAAAGTAAACCGGCATACAAAGAAGCTCGCCCTCTTGACGTAACTTGGTCGAGCCATTTGTATAGACATAACTGGGCAATCAAAACTTGAAAATAAAGAGTTTCACTTTTTCAATGTGAAAATTTTGATGGATTTGTGTGTGTAATGTTATTTCCTGCATTTGCATTCTTATATCATTATGATTAACATTAATGCATTCGTTTATTGCACAATAAAAACCATCATTGAAAACAACATCACTGCATCAAATGTTTTCCCACACTAGAATAATAGTCTGCAGAGAAAGGTCTCTAAACTTTAACATTTGCATGGAATTTTCAAGCCATATTGTAGGAAAGCAATATTTAAAACGATTTTGCACCGTACCCCATGTGAAAATCAGAGGAATGGCAAGTTGAGCATCTTAAACTAGTGGCCCAAAATCCATGAAAACGGAGCATGAACCCTTTTTAATTCAGCCTATTAGAAAGTACTCTATAGAGTCAAACAAGATCTTCAAGTCGATTCGTCATCGTCATTAGTGAAAAATGCATTGAATAGAGAGAGAAAAGCCGAGAAAGGAAAAGACCCAGCTAAACAAGTAAGTGTTATGGAGTTATATAGTAAGGATGATAGTACAGTGGATGCTCCAGTGATGCTCAAGTGCCTTCAACAACACTACGACGAGCAAAGGATATGATGGTGACTTGCATAATGATAATAATAAGTAAAAAGAGAGAAAGAAAATGAGAGCTTGGCTTGAGGCATATCTTCTTTCGTCAAGCTGGAGTTTGCTTGTACTTTACTTACTACATATTATAGGGCTTTAAAGAGTTTGGGCTGATGAATATGAGTAAGTCGGTTTTTCGGAAGACTTACTTCGACTTTTGGCTGCGTAGCGCTAGCACGTTCATTTAATGCGATTTTCATACTTATACTCTAAAAATATCATTGTTATAAACGTTCCAAGCTTTTGAAAATTACTCAGGGTTTTGGTAAACTTCCTTGCTTCAGCTGGTTGTCGTAATATACTATACTGGCTTCCTGGTGGCTTACTGCTATTAAGCTTGAGATAACGGGATTTCAATGTTTTAGTTACAACAACAGAGTGAATATCGTCGAAAATAAAGTTGTGCAAAAAATAAATTTCACGTATAGTTAAAAATGTTGATAGAAAGTAAGCCTCCAATGTCTTAATGTTCGGCCTGTTCCATTTATGCATATTGGCTGATTTGATCATTGTTTTACTGCACAACTCACACCGAGCAAGTGTTAATCAATATGTGGCTCATTTATTAAAAGCCTACCGTTGATAGTGAGTCAATGTCACACGTAAAAATGTGTTCATGTCGTTATCGTGTAGTTTTTAAGTGTAAAAACGAGGAATTTTGGGGCATAGGAAGTATTATAAAAGTCATTTAGTATGCTAACATTACACAAGGATAATCTATATACAGCTACATTATATCTGATAGAGACTGAAAGGATTGCGTTTTTACATCTTGATTAATTCTGTTCAATTCCATTCATTCATTCTCTCAAACACACGGCATGGCTTCATTACTTATGCCACTCAAGTGCAAAGCGTATCGTGTGCTTACGTACTTCTTGCATGGAACTTTAAGCTAGCTAAAAGTATAACTAACGCCTGTGTGTTTGTTTCTTTCGACTCTGCTCTACATTGCGATGACCAGACTGCATATTATATACATGTATATATTGATGTGGCAGGTGATGTGGGGGAAATGATGGACATACTCTTGAAACTTGACGGGACAATTTTCTCCAGGAAGCACGAATGTTTTATTTCCACATATATATTTCTACTTTTTATAACTTTTTTTTAGGAAGAAAGAGAAGTGAGTTCTAGTTTGAATGCAATGATTACTCTTTCGCTCCTCTGCATTGAAGTAGGGAAGGCACAACAACGTGTGGTATAGTTATTTGGTCAGGACTTGATTCTACTTGATCCTTTTTATATTGTTTATTATAGGGTTACTTTTTTGTAGATGGAACAAACTTTTCATCTTAAATTATGTTTGTTTTTGACAGAATCATAAAAAGGGCATTTCATAGCTCATTAGCAAGGCAAGTAAATCCATTGTGAGCTGTTAAGTTGGAGGAGAGATAGATATAAACCTACATACATTATACAGCACACGTTAAGTCGAATGATTTAATGGGGCTTATTCTGATACCGCAAAATGAAGTAGTAGTAGCCCAGTTGATGTTGATGGAGGAGTCTTTTTTTGTAGGTAATTCCAAGCCAGATGAATATTGGTATCGGTCGGAGGGAGCTGTTGGTATAATATCCAGCGCGGTAATCTTACAGTCCATCCACTTGTACCAACTAGCTTACATACATTTAGCTTCTAATAAAAGATGAATTGGCGTAGAAAACAAGCAAAGTGTATATATATATTCTTTTCCTAAAGGCAGCACACACCGCCATGTGTGTCTTTTTTGAATGGGTAGGTGGTGGATAAATAAAGTATAACTTGTTTCTTTCACTGCAATGTGGCAAGAAATGATAAGTATATGAAACGCAACGTGGCATGAGTTCGCCTTAAATGTTAGTGATATGGAGTGCGTAATACTTTTTCTGGAATTTGAGTTGATGGAGACGTTTGTTATCAGGTGCCACTTACTGACAGATGGTAACTATAACACGGAGCTCGGAAGCTACAAAATTTATTGTTTTTTCTGACATCCAGTAATGGTTTGTGGAATAATACCACATATTCTCACAAAGTGAGCTAACCTTTTTTCTTTTGATGTTAAAAGCTAAAAAACTGGATAGGTGTAACATGCACTTATTATTACCATCAATTCCTTCATTCTTTCTATTACATCATTTTATGAACAGACTGCGGACCACGTTTCATCAAAAAACGTAATCGAACTCATTGTTTGGTAGGTATCTGTATCAATCAGAAATCTAATCCGTGTGATAGCTACAATATCTCGGAAATGTATTAACGCACAGAAACGGGATTCATTTCCTTGTTTGTTGTTCGATTCAAAGTTTTAGGGGTTGTACTTCCACGTTTTCTACTTCAAAAATACAATAAAAAATAAACATTCGAATGAAAATTGGAATACATTTACACATTCAATATTAGAGTAGATCTCAATCAAAAAATTTAAAAAAACTCATATACACTTCTAGTATGGCTTATTGTGAAATGCGTTCAGGTGCCATGCTCGTGCTTTCCTTGAGGTTATATATTTCAGCAACCTGTATAAGAAATGAAACTCATCTACAATAATTCATAAGTGATCCTCGCTTAATGAACATGCATGTTTGCAGGTAATCTTAAAAGAGTGTTGAGAGTTTAGAATGCTGGACGTGGTGTATGTGACGAAGAATGGAATTACGCTGCTTCCTTCCTATCTCCTACTGGATACACCATATCATCAACATCATCCTCACATATGCTCTCTAAGTCGTTTTTTTACAGGAGTCAGGAAAAAGGGATTGATATACGAAATGGAAGCGAATGTCCACAAGAAGAGGAGGCTCTAATTTTCTTCGCCACTTAAATGCAATAAGAAACACATAGGAGAGAAAGACATGAACAGAGTGGAAAATAAAGTGTGAGCAAGAAGAAGACGAACGCAACTTTATCTAAAGAAAGATCGATGAAGAGGAGAGAAGTAAAATGCAATGTAACTTTGAAGGTAGTGGTAATAGCAGGAAAGGCAAGTAAGTTGGCTTCAAAAGAGACACAACCAAGAAAAGTAAGTAAAATGACTAGCTATGTGCAAAAGCGAAGGAAAAGTCCGAGAATATATACATGTTTTCCCATTGACTCAAGTAGACTCATGCATTCACTTCTCTCACATACCATATATGCACGCTCTCACCAAAACAGTTTACGACTATCTACTCCTGCTTACCATTGCTGAGCCTTGCTTGCCTTCAATGCTTTAAAGTTAACTTGTAGCATCGGTTTGCTAACTTGCTCACTTCCACCAGAACTTGGATATATATTAGAGGGTTGGAGGAGTGTGCGCTTGCTTTGCTATGTAATCGATATGACCAGGAGAAAGCCTTTTCCTTGCTCATGGTGGTCTTGTACCAAAAAATGAGAATGCTCTTTTTTTCTAAAAGAAAGGAAAGAGCATTTTGTATTTACGTGAACAAACATCCCTGTCCGAAAACAGTTTAGTCGGAATGATGAAATACGTTGCCCTCATATATGCAAGCAAATATGGAAAATGTATCTCTCTGAGTTTCGGAAAATATTGTAACTGAAAACAATAAGGAAGATCGGAATAAGTAGGAAAAGGATTAGCTCTTTTCCAAAATACTATTTCATCTTTTTTCATTCTGTTCCTTGAAACGGAGCATAGCTGAGGCTCTGACCTCTTGCTAAGACCGGGGTTCCTTTCATCACGACATATGGCGTAGAGTAGAAAAGGAATATACATGCATGGAACCTTTCTTTTTGAATCCATTATCGTTTTATAGGCAAATGGAATGGAATACTGATATACCAAATTTGAATTTATGCATAGTCAGCTAGCTATTCATAAACTGTTTGCATTTTTTTTATTACGTGTTAAAATTTTATTCTTGAGCTTTATGTTTCTTTAACTACCAACGTTCAAACCTTTCAAGTTATTCATTTTTTTATGTAAAGGTGCACTACTGTGACGATATGAACTG
>JAANSM010000089.1:0-51725 GCA_036850725.1 Orchesella villosa | reverse complement strand
CAGCCTGATTTCTCTCGCCTTTGACTAAGTCAACCAGTCGGAATTCATGATGTCACACATTTATATATCGCAAAATATATAAATATATATAGGTGGAAGGCGAAGGTTTAGAGATCCAGCAAAATGTTCACTCAGCTGATATTGATGCTTCAGAAAATTAGAATTGTGGTGAAACAAAACTCATTACACTATCCACGCAACTTCTTGTCTGCTCCCATCGCCTTTCATAACTAGACTGATCATGTGAAGTAAAGTGGTGTGCACACGGGCAACTCTGGAGTCTTGTATGATGACATGACTAACATTGACATCCAATTTATGCTGTACCATTAGAAACGCCTGGTCTGATGCATATATGTATATATTTTTCGCAAAGGCCCAAAAAGCGTGAATAATTTCATCAATGCATCGAGAATTTATTAGTTCTTCCCCTCAGCCTCTCCGCTTGTGAAATTACGGACGTAGTGTCTACAAACGTGTTATTTGTAGAAAAAACAGGCAAGGCAGCGGTTCTGTCATGTCAGAACAAATTAATTTCGTTTGCAAACGTGAAATTTGGAAGTACTATGGTAGTATGACAAAAGCATTATACATACAAGCAAAAGCGTAGTAGCAATAAGTACATGGTGTTTTATGCTTTAATTTGGTAGAAACAAATTCAATGGATTTGAAATGCACAACACATTATCAGTCAAGACAATAGCTTTACGCTCATTTCTTCTTGTTTTTTCGCCCATGTAATCAGCAATTACGAAGATGTGGTGACGAGAAATGCCCTGCATTTAAAACTAGGCTTGACTAATCACAACTTCGTAAATTGCATGAGGCTAGAGAATCGCGACTGGAGAATCGAATCATATTCAAGCAAAGCGCTAGAGTACGCTACAACAAGTTAAAAGCAATGGTCATTAAATGACGATTATTTTAATTGCTGAGTTGGGGCTCTTTGAACTAATCCATGGGAGATATTAGCCTTAGCTCGAGATAGCTCTGACTACAACGTCGGCAAATGTTGAGTTGAAGGGCATACCCGGTTCCGACTTTATTTTAGGCTAGAGATGCTCCAAAAAGGTTTCATGGTCGCTGATATAAAATGA
This sequence comes from Orchesella villosa, assembly GCA_036850725.1. Classification (NCBI taxonomy): domain Eukaryota; kingdom Metazoa; phylum Arthropoda; class Collembola; order Entomobryomorpha; family Orchesellidae; genus Orchesella; species Orchesella villosa. Next base: position 50,628 of record JAANSM010000089.1, on the reverse strand, counting down.
TAAATTGGGCACACATTCTAAACGTATGTGGGAATGTCATATTGTAATATTAAATATGGTTGTCTGACGACAATACATTTATGAGATAGTAATCTAAGCATCACAGAGAAATATGGTAGTAGAGAGACAAGTAAGAGAGGGAATAATATGGAGGAAGCGTTGTAATACGGCAGCAACCAATCTACTTGAAGTATGTAGCGTCACAGCTGGAGGGCTTGCTTGCTAGAATGTTTGCTGTTTCTCTAGCTCTATCATAATTTAATGTAGAAGCTGTGTGTATACACACAGCATATTCATTGTGAGGGCAAAAGATGATAACTGCTAAATTCTGTTGGTTGGTAGTCTCTTAAAATCTCATATATATCTGTTTACTTAACTGGTTCCTCTCATTCCCCCGGATGCATGCACTATGTTTTTCCATAATTTTGTTAAGAATTGACAATAGGCCACACAACTACAATGCACCCCAAGTACAAACTAAACTAGCTAAATTGTCGTCTCCTAGAGAATGTTTATGTTCGCTCAAATAGAAATATATGTGTATATGTTAATGGTATGCACAGGGAAACTGAAAACTTGGTTCCATTCTTTCAACTAATTAACTGAGTGAATGTAAGTTGTATGTTTTTTGGTTGAGACTCAGTTGCAGTAAGAAACATTTTATTATAAAACAGAAATAAAATGATGATCCATTCTACTTCTTAGTCATTGTTTTGGAGGCAAGTGAGAGAGAGAGAGTGTGGACATGTAACTGCTTTACTGCTGCTCTACATTACATTTTGTGGAAGCCAGCCTGACTAGTCCCACATGTAGCAATGTGTGGATATTGGACTTCTAGCCGGTTGAGCACAAAGAAATTGAGTAGAGGGTAGCAAAAGGGAAAGAGTTGAATACAAAGTGAAGGTTGTATAAAAGCACATCATCATCCAACATTCAGAGAAACTCTCTCCCTGCTTTCTTTCTCCTTGTTTCCAACTACTTTTCTCCTGACCTCCGTGAACAATAAACGTAACTCAGTTTGCTAGTATTAGTATAACTCACTCACTCACTGTATACATCCATAGCGGCATCATGTGTACAGAAAACAATTAGATTAGCTACACTATGTGCACACATACAGCTAAAGCTTATAGTCAAACTGTCACAGACAAAAAAAGAAAGAAAATATTGCACAAGTGTAAGAGATGAAGTGAGAACTGAGAGATCAGCATTAATGAAACTTTGCAACACTTCCATCTCTATTATAGTCTCTCAATATTTTGTACACATATGGATGCTCCATGTATGTACAATGCACTGACTCTGGACTCTCTAGCGATGCGAAGTATGCAACATAGACCTAGTAGCCAACTCCCACTATAGAACCGCAACTACAAATGCCGAGTAGCTAGAATTAGTGATAACCACTTCCAAACGTGCCAATGGCAAGATGCGATTCCTTTTCATGAGTAATATGAAAATCCAAATTGAACAAAATACGAAACAAGATAAGTGCGTTTTTGTCTTCAAATCCCAATAATAATAGTGTCCTCTGTGCGAAAAATAAAATGTATGTACTTTTATGTCTATGCATGTACATACATACATGACTCTGCTCAGTTGTACGTGGACAAAAAAGTTTTGCAGAGGCTTAGCAAAAACAGTATCTATCTCCTCCCGCGGAGGGTTTCTATTACAAGTTATAGTCCTCCGTGTGTCCATGAAGTATGTGCACTGACGATGTTTTCTTCATAAACCATCACATTAAATGTGTTTTTGCAGGAGCTTTGATCCAAGTGGGGAAAGCTATTTGTGTGAAGAATTTCTTGGGAAGTGTCCAACCAAAACCGTTCGACTTTTAAAATTAAAAATAAATTTGGTAAAAAAAATTTTTTTGTCACCTTTACAAAAAGTACATGCACTTCCAGAAGCCCTATTATTACAGAAATATTGCAAGCTAACTTAATAAATATTTGGGATTGAAATTCCAAACCTAATCTCATAATCTTACTTTACTTGCACTTGCTCATTCATCCCCTGACTTGAAATAGTTTCAATTTCAGTCACTTAAAGTCTGTGAAAACGTTAGGTATTTGTTTGTCAACTGTGCATGCTTATATGAGCCAGTCTAAAAGAAATTGTTCAGTTCAAAATCAGTTCATAAAATTGCTTCGTTTTTCAATCCACTTTGCGACATATTGATACTTTCAGATGTTTAGTTTATTTTTTCTGGAAGCAGAAATTATACAACCCTTTCCACTACTTGAAAGTATAAACCCAAGCTAAATGCAGATTTCGTAAGATCCACAACGCTTTTTTAAGTGTCAAAAGAGGATCACGTCCGCTATAAAATATATATATGCTAGTTGACACGAGTTGTTAGTAGGCCAAAGCCTAATAGACTAACTACTCAATAATGTTTTCTACATACATACAAGGAAATAGAATCTTTTAGTAATAAAAGATATAACAAAGTGCAGTAGAAAAAAGCAGTGAAGGAAATCGGAGAATTTCTGCTTGGTTTTCAATAGCCTTGTCAACTAATTCCCGTCAGACATATATCGCAATAACACAACACCTAACCCTGACTGCTGACGTAAGAAAAATTTTGAGACCGTTAAATCATCCTGATAGATAAAGATATAATATGTACAGAGAAGATTATGGTGCAAGGGCCAGCGATTCTAGTTTCTTCTATCTCTAGTGTTAGAAGGTTCTTGTCTTTACAAGGAATGATTCAACGACAGTCGTTGACACTTCCCATGCCCTAACTACTAACTACTGCAGCTAACACACTACAAGCCTGAAATAGAGACATAAATGTGAATGTACCTCTACTTCTGCTGCAGCGTAAGCACACATTAATGCACGTGTTATACTTTTCCAGTATGAGGAGGGCCTTCAGCAATCTTGAATAAAATGAAGATAGTGATGTCTTGATGGTGATGATGATGATGATGATCACGATGACTATGATCTCGTGCTGATAACAAGAAATAATGGATATGAATTCGTCCGCTATATGTTAGCTGTTAGCTTTCCCTTCCTATCATTTTTCTTTCCACGTACAGTTACGAAAAAAGAAAGGGGGAACTTAGGAGGAGCGTATTTTGGGTGCTCTGTTTTTTCCCAGTGCCACTGGAATATACATTGCACATTACTCTGTAAATGCTTCTTGATAACCTCCATATTGTTTGATTTCGCATGCCTTTTCTCTTCAAAATGCATCTACATTTGTCATAAGAATAAGGAAAAATTATTTTCTATGCCTCTTAGGCTTCAAATCTTCATTACATTGCTGAAAATGATTATGAGAAAGACGACGGAAAAGTAGATGATGATGATTATTATCACATAGCTATGATGTGAATGCTGATGGTCACGATGATGACTTAAGATGAGCAAGCTTTGGTATGTGGAGAAGGAACACTTATTCCCCCAAAGCCATTACATAGAATGTAGTGAAATGGATTATTCTGCATCGAACCTAAGAGGTAGATATGAATCCTTTAAATGTCCCTGATGCGTTCTTGCGTTTATGGTTGCATTCTACTGTTATAAAATATAGGATATTTCCTTTCTCCATATAAAATGTTGTTCTGATTATCATGAAATGAAAGTATGAATGCCAATAAGCAACAATATATGCGCGACGAACCACATCTTAGGTATGGATCTCCATTGAGTGTGTGTACATAACGGGATAAGCATTTAGCATTGACATAGGAAGGAAAGCCGCACTCCTTTATACGCCAAAATAGGGAATTACAGGCAACGGTTGCTTCATCCCGATCAGGGGTGAAGCAAGATTCCATGCAGACCGACGCTTGTATTTTACGCAGTTCACGTTTTGTGAGTTAAACATTGAGATCGATAGCATTTGAAATTTAAATATTTATACTTGGACATGATACCTATGAAAGCGAAAAAAACTTGGTGCACAAACAAGTATCCATAATGTGCAATGTAGGAGCTCTACAGCATTGCTTGTACATGTTTAAACATGTTCATACAAATATAAAACAAGTCATTTATATAATATATTTACTTCGAAGGGTATTACAAGCACCAAAAAACTAAGTAAAAAGTATAAATATAGAACAGACCAGAACATAAAAATTAAACTCACTTGAAATTATACTATGAAGCGCGATTCAATTATAAGAAAATAATTTTAGATACATGTACATACATAGTACATGTTTTGAAAATTAGATTTTAGACTAAATACAAGGTCGCTTTTTTGGATTACACGTGTGACCAAAATGTTGGACACAGGATTGGTGGCCTACAGTTTCTACACTACCAATGCAAACTTTAACCATAAGTTGAATTATAAAAGTTGCCGAGATAATTGCTAATATTTTATGCTCATGGACAGCTTCATTCCTCGAAACAAGAAACTTGTGGGGAGTGAGTCGTCAGTGACAGAAAAGTAATGGGAAATTTAAAATTACTACTGTATATTTAATATACGATTCCACAATATTTAATCAATTCTCCAAACGATTCAATCGAAAACCAAAACCTGGGATTATGAAATTCTTGTAAGTTGCTCATACATACTTATAATGCATGTTCCTTCATTAAATACTAAGTCAGTATGAAAAATAGACGTTATTTAAATCCCAAGGTCTATTTTTTTATTTGAGCGTTTTATAAGACAGTTAAAACAGTTTTCTGATTCACGACATCATAATGTGGAATGGGGGCAGTAGAGAAATGTTGAAGACGAAAATCGTTAAGTATATTCAGCGTGTTCTACTTTAATGTGTTTCCACTCCTTTTCTTTCCCTGTGACCGCTGGACTCTGAGAGAAACTTGAAAATTAAATGTTTTCCTGTTGAGCTGACTAACGTAGTTATTAGCAGAAGAGAAATGGAAAATTCTGGCAACCCCAAAAAAAAAAGTTTTATGAAATGTTTGAGTGAGGGAAAGGTTGGAACATGTATGATAGCTACTCTGCTCAGCATTCAACTCTGAAAATAGTCCTGTCCATCAAGAGTGTACAAATCTTTTTCTCCTTATTTTTAAGTTTCTCATAAATGAGAAGAGTATGGGAAAATGCGCAGCAAGTATATCAGTAGTGGTTCAATAAAAACGTCGTTATGAACATTCATATAGGAGTATAGATGTATTCTAAACCGAGTCTTTTATGGATTATGGACTGTCATTTAACTCTCGTTTGCGCTGTTTATTGCTAACTGTCGCTGGCGTGCTTTCTCTATATGTACATTGTGACCTACGGAAAACACATTATGTACAGCAGGGTGGACGTCGTTCACACAAAGGAGAGGAGTTGTAATGTTTCTAGTAGGTATATCGGACTAATATTGCATTGTAAGGAAACATTTGCCCCGTCTTAAGTATTCGCTGTACAGTTAAGAAAGAGCGATAAATTTCTCCCTTAAGATTTAGTATGTTCACTCTCTTTCAACATTTTATGATAGCCATACTTGCACAGTAACGACTACAGCGATGGTTTAAAGTTTTTCCTTGTAATACATGTAGGTACATGGTCAATTAAACAGTGGAAGCTTCTTTATCTCTTCCGCGAATCTGTGTGCTGGTCGGTACTCAAACTTTGTACTCAACTGGTTAGAAACAAGGAGTTTTTAATTCATACCTGAGATGAAACTTGAATAACAGCAAAAATCTGTGTTCACTTTCAACACTTTAAAAAAACATTTTGCTATATTGACCATGCAAAAAATCTTCACCCAAATTATTACCAAAGGTATTGCCAATCCATGTCTACAATATCATGTCATCAAAAAACACAGCGTGTTATCAAAATTAATTTAAAAATACCCCAACTTTTTGTAATAAGAAGTCTGGTGTATGCCGCTAATCATTAAAACTTCACCAGACATTTGAATCAAAATTTAAACTGTCGTATATGAGTTATTACTTCGTAAGGTCGCAAAAACTTTCCAATTCCAAACTAAGTTTTTACGTTTATACAAGTTAGCACTTTGCATAAAAGATTTGGTGCATCAAAGGTTCGATCATTTTGAAGTAATCATTCGTTTTAATACAACTTCTCTACTCACATTGGTAGTTTCTATTTGAAAGGTTTTAGCCACAGTCTTCATTGTAAAGGTTTAGAAAGTTAAATCTGCACAAAGAGAGCATGAAAGTAAGAAAAGTTTTGGACGCAGTGCAATGGATGCCCTAACCTATTCGGTTAATGCAAGGAGCTAATTAATTTTCGCTGTTTAATGTAGTACAGGACATATTTTATGCAACACCAAGGCTAAGTTTATGGTTCAATGCACAACTTGGATCACTTAGTGTGATGAAGTATTTCTGAAAGCTCTATGTTGTATGTACGCGAGAACTTGGATGAAATCAATTCATTCAAAATAATATCATTCATTAGAAGAAAAGCTCCATTTTATATATAGCATAATATATTGAATTATAGTGTAAGTCTGTATATATGGTGACTTTTGAGCTGAAAACGAGCAGTGAGAGGTACCTAATACATTCAAATTAGAATGACTAGGTTATTGAATTCTCATTTTCACTGAATTCTGATACGATATAAGCCTTTGGGAGATGGTACGTTTTCACTACATAAATCAAAATGCACTTATTGATTGCATAGAAATCAATGGATGCTTGATGAGGAGGAGGATTGTACAAGTTCCATTCATGAGATGTCTTGATTGTATGTGTAATCTAAGTACGTATGTATATACACTTTCAATTACAATATGCAATATAGCCCATTCCATTCCCAAGTGCAGTCGGCTACCCCAGCGCACAAGCGTAGCCGGACGTGTACTTAGCATGTATTTTCAAATTGTAAGCAAGTAGCCTCGAAGTCACATAGGAAAAGTTGTACAGAACTATCCTATTTGTTTTATAAATTCTCAACCCACTTGTAAACTGAAAAAGAGAGTACAAGAGTACTTAAGTGTGTATCACACAGTCTAATTTTTTTTTCGTTTAATATGATTTTGAATATGTGCATAATCGTACACTAAGATATTTCTGTGGGAAGCATCGACAGCCATTCAAATTCAATTGCAATTTGCGAGTCGAAGCGTCACTAATCTCAAGTTTATTGGTTACAGCCAAAAATTTTGGTACAAACCATATAAGTAAAACAGGGAAACGCTCATCTAATTTTCGAGAATCTATCTATAATCTCTAAAGTACCTTCCCTTGTCAGCTAGAAATTTGAAGGCACATTCATGTTCAAACCTAATACGTATGGATGGATATTCTAGGCAATTCGTTTTTTCACAGACTATTTCATGGCGAAATGGCATCACCCTAACTCTTCTTTTTTTTCTTCTTCTTCTTTTAACAACCCGAGGGGAAACTTCAAGTTTCACTTTTTGCAAGTGTAACATATTTCTTTTATACTCCTCTTTCATTGCTTTTACTTCATCCATGTTACGCGGAAAGTTCGAGACGAAATGGAATGATGGGAGGGAAAAGAGGAGAGTATGAGAGGAAGGAGAATGCAGTCAAAAAATGTTGAAGTTTCATCGACTTCCGTTTTTCATAAATGGAAACAAGTTCGTATTTCTTTATAAGAAAACTTTCCCATCTTTATCCTTACTCATATATACATCTATATATATAAAAAGAGATACAATGCACACACATCATCTTACATTAGTGATTCTTTTCAAAGCCTTGGTATACTTATACATTAGTAAAAAAAATTTTTGAATGGAAGCAAATAGTCTGCGAAGTAAGTTGGGTAGAAAAACAATGAAAAACTCCAAGCAGCACTGCCAAGAAGAATAGGTACACAATATACACATAGTGGGGGCATAGAAGTGAAAGTATCCTAATAAACAGTAATCATTTTCATTACACTTTCCCCCAACATGAACAACTGCAGAAGCACATGTATTTTATATAAGTTGATCTACTTTCAGAATAATATTTCGAATAAATGGACAAATATATACTTAGGCTTCTCCTTCCCTTCTCACTCACTCTGACAAAGCAATGTTTGATGGTGAGAAAATGCCATGTGTCTTTATTTTGTTGGTTAGTTGTAAGCAACCAGCTCAAGAAACCCTGAAATGAGAATGCACATAAGTAATACTAAAGGCTAAGGTCTCTATGGCCTCCAAACTTATTTCTGTACATAGAAACATATACAGATATATATGTAGGTATGGAAGAGAAAGCAATCATCCCACAATAAGGCTCAAGAACACAATCTTGAAAGAATTGTTACATTGTTACTTGGTGATGTAAGTCACTTTATGTGAATTACTTTTCTGTCCCTTCCGTTTTCTGCAAAACTGTGAAGTCTACGGGATATCGGTATTTTAAATCAGGCAACCTAAGAAAACTAAGGTAATTTAACTACTACCTCATTTTTATCGGTGAAAATGTGTGCAAGTATGTTCGCATCATTTTGCAAGTTAGTCCGAATTCTTAGATAGCCAATGAGGACAATGATTTTTCCATTTAGTTATACGACGCCATTAGAAATCCCGTTTGTTTTGACTTGGCTTTTTACACGAACGGGGTTTTACAGCGGTTTCTAGTTTAAATTTGGTAATGTTTTCATGTAATAATTTTATTTTTTAATTATTTTTTCCAAGATTTAAATTTCTTTCCTCCTTGCCTTGTTAGAAATTACATGTAGTACATCCTACGTTCAATAACTACCATAAAAGTATTAATTGCGGAACTCAAGCGGAAAAACTTATCATATACATACATTTATGCAGTGTTAGCGATAAAAAATACAGATAGTGTACCAGTGTCTGCCATAGATAGTACTCCCAAATGTTTGAAAGTTTACCATTCTTGTAACGAATCCCTGAACTAAGCTAACAAAAGTAGGTTTACTAGGAACGCTTCTCCGTCAGTACCAGAGGGGATATTTTTACATAATGCTGCTAACGGGACCACTGATAACAAACATTGTAAAATTTGTGTGTCTTATACAAAATTGCAGTAAAGTTGCTTCCGACTTATCTCCATAAAATATTGCTCTGTAAAAAAGTAGAAAGACATTTTTAAGCGGCGAACACTTTGTGTAGCATCATACTTTAGTTAAAAGATGGTCGGTATGAGTTTTCGTAAAGTGTCAGCATTTACTAGATATAGAAGCAATTCATCAGTGCTTCTGCTTATCGTTTTAATTGATGTTCCAGTTGAAATTGGGAAATTGCGTAGTACATTTTTAGTTTGTAAGACTAATATTCAGCAACATAATGAATGAGGGTTGGATATACCATGGAATAATACCATTATGATTCTTAAAGGAGCATAACAGCTACAAACAATTTGACGCGAATTTGCCAGACCTTTAACCTTTCTTCTAACAGTTTCCGTTCAGATTCATGGCATGGATATGCAACCAAGCTAATAAGGAAGTAGGAAAGTGATCTGAGTAGAGCTGCATGCTGGAATGTACATAAAAAAGCTGCTAAAACAATAATTTTTCATTAAATTTTCATAATGGTTGGGAAAATATCTGGGCATTGCAAACAAGCATTATTGAATAACTAAATTTTTTCCCTCCACATACCGACATCGACATGCAAGAAGACTGATTCAACATAGTTCATTAAACTCATTCTAGCCCTCAAAAGAATCCGACTGAGAAGCTATTTGGCACGCATTTCCAGATTATTTTTTTATATACTATACGCTTTATAACTCACGTCAGTTAACTACGAATAAATAAGCGAACAAGGGAGTAACAGAAATGGATGCTACTTACAACGCTGTACATGATGCAAACTCGTTATTTGCTACTTCAATTAAAAAATAGCTTCTCTTTTGTGATGAATAGTGATGATGATGATGAAGGTTTTGGAAAAGCATAGGGTTTGTATTTAGATCGGAGTTGGTGGTTATTATATAGCAGTATAATGAATACTTGCGGTATTACATTATAACTAGCGGCTCCAACAACATCGGGATAAACTTATGAAATACCACATTTTGAATGTCATTCTGCTTCTATGCTTTGTTATGAATAAGCTCTAAGCAATGCAAGTCTACTTTATATATTAACATCAAAAAATCTTTAAGGATTTCGTATAAACAAGCGTAATATTTAAGGTACCCACAACACAACAGCAAGCTATATCATATTTGGATATAAAGAGGAACTCGTATTGCCATGTAATGTAATATTACATAATAATGTATTTATTCACGTAGTAATATTATTTTGTTGCTTTGTATACACGCTATAATTATCCCTAACAGTATTTTGTGGGGAAAGCTACCTCAACTAGATTTTATCGAACCAAAGAAGCTGATGATGACCAAATTCCGGAATCCAACCTAGAATCTACAATTTCAATGGGGGATGATTCATGTGCTTTCATCCCACCTAAAGCAGTTAATAGCCCTATTTTCTATAGCTTAATGCGTACATGAGTACATGTTCTCCGTTTTACTAACTTTGTTTCTCTGCGTAAATTGCTTTACTATTATGAGGAAGCAATGGAATTTTATGTATTAAATTGCCACCGGAAAATCTGGATTCAGACAAAGTGTTAGTTACAATAACATTCTATACCCATTTATATTAGCAACATACCATTCACGCAATCGTGCAAATACTGCGAGAGACGGACCGACGGACGCCTTTATAGTATATACCTATGTAACGTAAGTCAGTACTGTAATAGTACCCAATAAGTTACAGGAAATCAGAAAGTTATGCGTTGAATATTATGTGGTAGGTATGAAGTAATCGGTAAAATATTCATTTTGAGTACGAAAATAGCTGAGCAGTCAACTTTGAACTTAGTACAGAGTTTCTACTTATATACTTGCTATATACGAAAATTCTGAATTAATTCATAAAGACTATTACATTTATAGCACTAAAATATTTTGTGTCAATAAATTCCGTGTCAAATTTCACCCTTCTATCTCTTCACTGAGAATTCCCACAAATAGTCGAGTAAATATTTGAGAGGTAGATAACATTAGCCACAGGAGAATGAATACAAACAAATTCCAGTGATAAAAGGATAACCTCATTTCAAAATCGACGATGATCCCATCCCTCCAAAGTCAACATGAACATCAACGTACTGAAGATCTAAAATTAAATTAAGTTACTCAATAAAAAAATCTCATATATATCCATGCTCGCCTATAAAATATATCCTTTATATTAGACTGGTCCCGAATAAATAGAGGTAATGCAGATAGATTTAAAACTAGGAAGGAAGATGAAATAAGTGAACATTAAAATACAATTTGATAAATTTATGAACGCTAATTTGTTAGTAGAGATTAGGTGCAATACACTTGAACGCACTAACGTAAGTACTCATGAAAATAAAAAAACCTGCACCAAACTTCAAGGGTAGCACAGCTTATTGAATTGCATTTGATGAGGTTTTAATTATACCAAACTGCTGACACAATCAGCTATTCCCACGTATAGCAAGTCCCACTCAGTGTAAACAATACCATAATAATATTACAATTTACAGAAAAACGTTCACCACTCTACATTATAGCCTCACTGTACAAGTACAGTGGTTAATCTCATTCTACTGTCATATTTAATCCGAAATTATACATACATACTTTTAACCCACATCGCGAATCGTAATTTTGATATGTCGGATAAGCCCTCCCACAAAACCTCTAGCAAGCTCTATCTCACACGGACATTCCCCAATAAACCCCTACTTCCAATGAGGAATAGTTTTGTGTATTTTCGTGGTCATAGCTATCTTTAATCTATTTTCTGTTGCGGTTTTTGTGGAAGCACAAGTAAATGTTGCCAATTTGCACTAAAACACTGAACGCAAGATGACTTGTCAAACCTGGAAATAATGCAAATATTTGGTTCTTCAAATGGGAATGTGGTCTACATATTTTAAGCATCTCCTATCTACCGTCCATCTACATACACTATCACTATTACTAGCCAAAGCCAAGTTGAATCTCATTCTGATTCTCAATGTGCGTGGTTCTCACGGAATCGTGAGACCATATTATATTCCTGCATCATCCTATCACGTCATTCTATTTATGCCGTACATATATATATTCTCTATATTATTGTAATGCGGGTTTTATAAGCGCTAGTGTTACTTCAACTAATTCCATATAGCTATTTCTAGCAACCTAATAATCTTAGCTCTGCCCATTAAAAGATCAGTTCCATAATGTGAGAGTGTGATGGTTATTCTTAGACTCGCTTCTCCTTAAAGGGGTATTGCAAGACATGAAATAATATCTCTCGTAAGTATGGCATTATAAAGCATAGCACACAACTTCCCAAATGATTTCAGCTCTACGCACCAAATGGATAAGTTGAACTATCTACTTAAGATTGGATCGTATCCTTGGGTTACCTTGAATGTGAGTAATACTAACATTAGGGCTTAAGCTTCACTCTCCTTGCCAGGCTAAAATGATTGTAATACCTGAAGTATTCACTATAAATATTACTACCGTTAAAATGTGTAATGTGTTGGTGAAAGGTTTAAAGGAAGGAACGAAGGAGAGGAACTCAACTGGAATTCTTAAAGGCTTCAACCTGATAAATACCTCGAGCAAGCCCATTTCACAAATGCGTTTGGCTATTCATGTTTCACTTTCCTAGATTTCAGAGTTAGTGCATCTTATGTGCATACATTTTGAAGGAGTTTTGCCAGCCTTTCTCAATTTTCTGTAGTTTCGCTGGTTTCCAATGCATAACGTGGTTGACATGATGTTACATATTGAACGTTTAACTCCATGGAACCTCTCTCCTGGCTGCCGAACCTTTCCTAACGTTAAAAACGCTGCCTGCAAAGCTGGCTACTAGCACATTTTCAGAATGGGCTCGTTTCGCTCCATGAAATATGGCTAGAATAACATTATTCAAAATCAAATTCTACAAAACAGCAATTCCTCTGCATCCAACGGGAGAGAAAACAACTTATACTTTGGTATTAGGCGTATCAACAAATCAATTTGACAGGACGCGTGATGTTTCCAATTTACCGGCGCAGAACAGCCACTTTCTTTCTTGCCACATTATGCTTATTTCTACCAACCAACCGACCGACTTCCATACCGCGCTAATTCTGGGTTAAAAAAAGTTTGCAGCTGCCAAGCCAAGGCATATGTTGGAAAACGTGTGTGTAATATTTTCCCCCTCACTCCCTCACCTATTTTATAGAGAATAGGAAACATTTAGAGATTTTAAGATATTCCTAAGAGTCTACTTAATTAACCATTCAATTGATCATATTTTTCTTCAGGAATGTTAGCCAGCGTACATGAACATGTGCCTTCACATACTTCATTATTAATTAGCTTATGACATGAGCTGAGCTTATGAAATACTGACTTTATGAGCTATTGAGGTAAAAGTATGTGGGTATTTTGCAAAGACGAATACTTGACATATTTTTTAATGCAGCCAATTTATGAAATTTTGTAGTTTATTAGGTGCTTTCGCGTAATTATTACGTTGGTAATAGAAAAAGCAAACATCTGCTAAAATCCATTAAAGGTTCTGCATGTTAGAAAGCGTATGACATTTTCATGAACCCATAGCCCATATCTCTTGTCACATACAAGAATCTTAAGTATCTTAGTCCTAATAAAAAACAAATGTAGCATGTGCTATTCATGTTCAAGCCTTACAGTGAGCATATATATCATTATTTTTGACGATGCACCTATGTACACACACAGTATTAACCCGGAAGCCTGACTTCATCCTTGTAAATCCGAACGGAAGGAAACCAAACACATATCTGAAAATAGTTTCTCCTTTTCACAGTCTTGATTTCACCCTATCATCTGTTTGGTCATGGTAACAACATTGACATGGCGTGAAAGGTATATGTAGCAACAAGCAACCTACTTACTTCCATACTGATGAACAAAACAGACATATTATACTGAACATTTAACTGCCTTTCTGGATAAAATAGTTGTGACTTGACACATAGTATATATAACAACGCAGTGCATGGTCTACATTTAAAATTCAATTCGTATTTTATTCATTGATTTTTTGCACATTTCCTTCTGAAAAAAATGTATCAAGCCTTTTAAATATGTGTTCTTAATTATGAACATTTCATTCGGTCTCATTTTAAGCACAAATGTAGGACCTTAAAGCTCATATAGTTTAAGTGAAATGATAACACATGTCTACAGCGTATTTTGAGCTGTCTAAATGCGAATAACTATACGAACCTAATCCCTTTAAATCCCCTAAGCATTTCAGAGTGTAAAGCATTTGTGTCACCACACGATAGTCACTCATGAATGAATATTGTAAATGACAGGATGCACACAAGATGACAGAAACCATGCTGACAGTTACTGCAGCTGCGAAGGCTACTGATACAGCTATACACAACACTGGTAATTTTTCATATTGGTAAATAGGAGGTGCCAGGTCTAAGTGCCAATGCCAAGCATTCGAATGACTAACATGGGTTCTATAATCATCTTAATTTCGCCAATTATCTAGAAATATAGAATGTACACAAGGCGCGGCAAGGCAAGAGTGGTGGTGATGTAGCATGCAAAAGTAATCCAAAAGATAATATGTTGCTAGTTTTGTTAGCGTTAGCATATGAGTAGGAGCTCCTACAGATTAATTTTTGGGCCATGGGTTCGTAGCCATGACGGAAATGTGTGAAGTACCGAGACAAACATGGTTGATGGAGCTTACTCCTTTCTTTACCAAAAGAGATGCTTGTGAAAGCATTATTTTGAGGCTTTTAGTGACTACTGGGGAGAAATTTAGCTTATAGTTTAGCATGTAAATATATATTATATAATTCCATTTATAGGTACAGGTTGTAGACAAATCCCAAAAATTTATAAGGTGCACGATGGATGAAATGTAACCTCAAAATATACTATTTTTAATACACTTATTTTCTGATAGGAACCGCTCAGTGATGATGAATTAGAATGAATCATTGGAATGACAGGAAACATCCAACGCACCCCCGCTTAAAAGTCCTGTAGAGGTACTTCAGACACCAAAAAGCTAACTGCGTAGTTATATTGTGTCAACTCTGCTGAGATACATACGTTCATGGCAGCAAAGCTTGTATACATATGAAACATTATGTAGGGTATTTATAAGCTCAACCAGGCAATTATTACACCTTGATTTCGCCATTCATAAAGACAAAATTCAACTATGGTAATTTTTCAAGGATGGAATTTTTCTGGAAAAATGAATAATGTGCTCTAGCGCGTTTCATGATCCTTTTTTTACTCCAAAGATTATACTAATGGTTGTGTGCTGGTGCAGAAACCTTGAGTACCAACAATGCATACAGTGACTTCCTCGCTCATGCGTTTCCGAAACATTAAATATTACCCACTGTCATTAACGTCGTTGCTGGCCAAATTTCACCACGAGAACCGCTCATTTAGCTTTCCGTCCTTTGCATCCACATAAATAATACACGATGATCAATGACTGTGACATGCTATCGCTGCCCTACTCCTTGCTACTTACATAATATAGTATAGTTCACTGTCTCTGATATTAATGTGCTCGGTTAAGTGTTGTTGTTACTCGGATCTCAGCTACTCAATGAGTTTCCAGACAGACAAAATACAGCTTTACATAATAAGGACATTTCCGGCCTTCTAAATTATAAATTAGACAAAATTATTCCGTTAGTCATTAGGAATTGATACATTTGTCAACCTCCATAATTGCAACTGGTATATATAACGACTGCTTGTCGATTGTTTTATTTTGTGTGATAAGTTTGCAAGCATAAATCTTGTGTTGCATCAAAATGTCAAATTATGCAGAGTGGCGTGGTTAACCCGCTTAATAGCTGGAAGCAAATCGTAAAATTTGCAAGAATCCAAATAAGCTTCAAGTACCGCATGTCGTAAATGTAAATTGCAAGTTAATGTTGTGGGAGCACCACACATGTTTTATCTAAATGTGCTTTATGTGCATTTGAAACAATAATAAAACGCAATTTCCAGCAAAGTTAGCATGCCACACTACTTTTGTACCGTGTGCACCGTGTGTGGGCATACCTAGTAGTTTACACACGTGTGTGTATGTATAATATGTGTTGTTGTCGTTGTCTCTAGTGATGTGACGGTTTTGACTATTTTTGACAGTAAAAATATGGCATTACGACAAACTTAGGTTTGGGGGTATCGGCGGCGGCTCTCCACTTGTGTACGCATGTAGTATATTGTATATTTATGCAAATATTTGTATGTGGTTAACTGTGGTTGCAAGATCAGGGGTTTGAGTCGGGATGAAATAATGTTATGTACTCCACTCTACTCCACGCACATGACATAACATGTTCCATATTTATGCATTTGAACAAAACATGGTGCAAATAATTTATCATCGTTATGCACATTATTTTGTATTTTCCTTTTTTTGCATTTCTTTTTTCTAAAAAAGAAGTAATACTAACTCCAAGGGAAATGTATTTATATGTGTGGAGCACAAAAATGGGAAATCGAAAGTGACTGCAAATAACAATAGATCAGTGTCAAAGGATTTTCAGTAAGGCAGCTGGAATATATTAATGCCTTTGTGTCTGCTTTCTACCACCGCAACCACTACTAGTTCTCATTGCATTGCACATCCACTTCACTTTCCTAAACTTAACTTTCTTACTTGTTCCCTTTCTACTTTTTTTTTATTATTTTCCCGTCTCTTTCATATTTTCTGTTTCGCAATATGTGAGCTGCTTGTAAGCAATAATATAACCAACATTTACAATACTCAATGTAAGACACTCATATTGTATAAGTGCTATGGGGGGAAAGGGAATACTATACACAGCATCAAAGTTACACGAAGGGTAATGTATGAAAACACTACAACATTGAGTGGCTTTGTTTGTTGTGGCGTTGTGCCTCTAATATTCAACCCTAATGACATATTGGAATTGCTTTCATGCCAGAAACAGGCTTTTACTACTTCTTATGTTGGGCTACAAATCATCATAATCATCTACACTACAATTATTAGTGTAATTTGTGGCAATTTTTTATCAATTGATTTCTAATGATTGCTTCTTTGTTCAGTTATCATATGCGTTTAAGCTACCTCTCTTTTTTCTATGAAAGCTACAAGTATTTGAAGACGTGGTGATGAATACTTAGGACTTTTTGTTCCAAGCTTAAATTCTGTTTGAACTAGTTTCAGGGATCGTGAATAATACTATCAATTATTTCCTTCTTCATTCCTTCAAAAGGCTTTTGTTTTCTTGTGGGTTGTGTTTCTATCAATGACATCAATGTTGTGTGTATGACATGCTAAACATTTAGATGCTATCTTATTTCTAGACTACACAAGCTGTTTGAATGCTTATGAAAGAAATAATATAAGTAATAGACAACATCATGACAGGATTGACAGGGTTGAAAAGACGATGATGATTCACCATTTCCAATGTGGCTCAAGTAGACTGCCCACTAACTAGGTTTTGCAGCTTTCGTTTGTCAATAACCATCAATGTACTCAAATGTTTGGAGCATGTGAATAGCATAAGGAAAATGCGAACGGAGAGTGGTTTGCAATCAATACTGGTAGCAGTAGTTTATTTTTGGACTCAATGGTTTATTTGTATGCTTTGTTGCTGTATTCATTAACCAACACTTTGGAAATGAAATGGATTCATAGTCAGACGCTTTCGCAATTCCTCAAGTGCGCTTGAGGATGACAGATTTCAAAATAAAATAACGTCAGCTACGATTACGCAAAACGACATGCGCAAAAAGGAGGGATTCAAACTGACACGACTCAAATAAAAAATGTTTATCCAAGTGAGAATTCTGATTAACACAAACATAAGCTTAGCTTTGCCTCCACATAGTACAAGCTCAGGGTCAATTGTCGGAAATATCCGCAAAATATATGTGAAGCTAGTTCATTATCTACTCTTTGCTAGAATGTTCTAAATCATGTGATCATAAGGTTTTTAATACTATTATTTTTGAAATATCTCTACCGCGCCGCTCTGATTTGCAAGGTAAAATTCCAAATAATCTTTAAATAAAAGTGTCTCGCATGTTTTCAAAGAAATTTTAAAACATTCCTGTTGAAAATGAATATGTTGCAATACTTGTGACATTTGTTGATGGTCGAGGCAGGTGTTGAAATTTGAGTGGGCGTTAGGTGACATAAATCAGGTACGACATACGGATTTATACTTACGGAACAAATGTATTTAACCTTGTGTGTAGGTTGACACTAAAGTATAACATAACCGCACACGCAAAAATATTGTGTGATAAATCTTTCTGGGACTCAACATCAATAAACCCGTCAAAATAGATATGTGATGAAGTGGCAGATGTTTATGGTTATTAATGAAATGTCTGTGCAGCTAGTGTTATTTGAGCTGCAAAAAAATTTGTGACATTTACTTGTTTACTATATATTATTCTAATATATGTTGATGTATGTACATATATATGCACATGACTACAAAATCAGAACTGCATTTCATGGAAGCATGTAAAAGAAACGCTTTAGACGGAGAACCAGAATAATTTTGAATCAAGTTTTGGTTGTAGATAGAAAAAAATATTTTTTTGGGGAGTGATTGTCCCGAGTAATAAGTATTACAACCACATTTCCCTTGTTGATCATTTTATAATAATCAAACGGTAGATAATTTTCCAAGTATCAGAAAACTTCCAAAAGGTAAAAGTAAATTACTGTAAGCATTTGATGTTCTATTATACACATGTACATTTACGGTTATTGCTTGTATTGCCGCTTGACATTCCTAAGCACGCCTCGGGAAATCAATACCACATTGATTTTTACATTGGAAATGCCATGCCAGCCAACCTAAGAAGACTTAAGTACAAGGCAGGAGCAATGGCATGTACAACTACAACTAGTAAGAGTATCTTAAGTGGATGTTTTGTGTGACTGTCTTCTGTAGAAATCTGGATTGGAACAACAGAACGAGGCCGACGTGCTATATAAAAATTGCTCTTTTCCCCGTTAAATATGCTCTTGACGCACTCATTTTCACATCTCCTCTCGATGAAACTACTAGAAAGGTGATAGCGCAACCCCACATTATGAGGCATAATGTACGATGATGATAGGATGTGGTGCATATGAGCGTATCAGTTTTCATTTGAGTTGGAAAACATCATAATTTAAAACGTATAAATAGAACCTACAAGGATATGACTCCTAGAGAGTTTGTTGGCCAAAATTGAAATACCACTCATGGCATGTTCAGCGTTCAGATTTCATGTTGCATATATATAACCTTCGAAATATGTATATCTGCTATTCATATTATTCCACGGGAACAACTTGGGTTTGTATGTATGTCTTTAAATTATGCATCCAGTTTTTGGTTACTTCCTGCTAAACAAAAATTGATTTAGATTGTGCATATACATGCCATCAGAAAGAAGAAACTGAACGATATAATGTTGTGTACTTGTAAGAGAAGAAGAGATGGGTTTTGCATGTATGTCCACTAATGTGACCAATCTATCATCTTCCAAAATGATACACTTCATAATCAGCCATAGCAGTTAGGCGTATTTATACCTTTAGTTTGTTCATAAAGAATGTACGCGACAACAATAATATATACATATAACATGTATCTCTATTCCATACAATTCTAGCTCCATTTTCTGCAGGAATATGGCCAACAAAAGCGTTGTGCATCCAGGAATTGCTTTTTGACTAGAAAGTAGAGGAGAGACGTTAGCTTTACTGTAGTAACACTGAACACACTACTTTTACACACATATATATATATAGTTCATTCTTGGCTTGGATGAACTGGTTTTTCTGCCTCCGGTGCTCGCTCACATTTAAACTAAAAGGATGAGTGGTTTGGAACATATACATAGATATAGGTAAAAGTATATAGTAGTTCCTTTCAGATAGGGTATGCACATCAATAAACATGAGTATAAACAAGTAAAACATTTAGTTTCTCATGAAAGACATAAGTAGTCGTTGTTTTATCACTGAAAGGTCATGTTGAGTGGAAAGTTCGCCTTTGCAATTGATTTCAGTTACTTTCAGAGAAATGCAATAACAACATATCAATACTTGCATCAAGCTCTGAAGAACAGTATTTGTTACGCTGCTCTTGTAAACTACTACTCTTCCATTATATCAAATGCAAAGCAGGAAAACAGTTTGACAATTTATGTATATGAACATGTATTGAATCAGAATTACGATAACTAACAGCTTTTAGAGAATACACTTTAGCTTAATCTTCTTCAGTTTCGCCCATCAATTTACTTTATTATTGGTAGCTAACTTTATATTAGTAATTAGATAAGAAAATCATTTCCTGATTCAAATATCAGACAACTTTGAAGATCTTAACCTTTGCGATGGTAGATATACCCCAAGAGAATCTACAAAATCAATACCCCCTCTGTTTTATGAGGCAGACTGTGGTTAACTACGTGCTTAACAAATATCTTGAGGTAATGCAGAGAGTAAACAAATTTTATCCCCACGTTTAACTTTTTACTCAACCACACGCCCACCTGATTCCCCTCGTTGACAGTTTTTAAGTTTTTCGGAGCGATAACACAACGCTAAGTTCTAGTGACTGAACAACTATCAATGGTTACGCCTACAGCCATTGTGTTCGGGGCTGCTATTCAAGTAATGAGCTTTCGGTTTTAATGTGTGCTTTTATGTAATTGGAAAGTAGGAAACACATTGGTGCTCGTTGACCTGTTATTTGATGGTT
Organism: Orchesella villosa; assembly: GCA_036850725.1. Taxonomy (NCBI): domain Eukaryota; kingdom Metazoa; phylum Arthropoda; class Collembola; order Entomobryomorpha; family Orchesellidae; genus Orchesella; species Orchesella villosa. Next base: position 29,956 of record JAANSM010000089.1, on the reverse strand, counting down.
GCACTGTTTTGAGAATTTCAATGATCCCATTTATGTGTGGGTTTGTATTGACATAATCATGTGTTAAATACATATATATAGAGGTCTCAACTATTGCTTATATCAGGCTGCATTTTAGTAAAGTAGATATATTTTGTATAAATATATTTGTTATTATGAACATGGCATAAAGTTCACGCTATGCAATATTTTGCGATATTGAAATGTGATATTTTAGCACTAAAATAATAAAAAAAGCTTTTTGTTAGTGGAAATAAATACCAATATTTAGTTTGAGACCAATATGTATATGCATATTAGAATAAGAACTATATTTGTATTGGACTGACTTGTAATATTTACACAAAGGCGATAGTGGAAAGCGAGTAAATATACAAAGTACAAGCTTTAATGTATCGTAACACTTAAATACGTGGGTTGAACTTGTACAAATGCATAAAATATGCATACATGCGACATAGTGTTCACTTTACTTGAAGAATTGTGTAGTTACAAAGGACTAATACTAGAGTAGGGGCAACTTGGGCTCAAATTTGTAGGCAGGCATACTCCTATGTAAACCGGGTTTGCATGCAATCACTAATCATGCAAATTCTATTGGCATCCAAATAACAGTTCCCTATATTATGAATCCGGATGTTTGGACAATGGTACACCATCAATAGCTGTAGATAAATGCAGTTTGTGAGAGCTACAAACTAAAATCGTATGATGGAATTGAGTCGAATCGAAACTAAATTTCGGGAAATTGGAAAATGCTTCCGGTTAAATTAAATGAAAACCGTTGACTGGTCACAAGTAAATAAAGAATAATGATAGATACTTACAACGCGTACTGTATACTCAAGGAGTTCAAAAGCAATTTGATATTAAACTTTTCTGCTGCTCATTTCTCTAATGAAAGATGTGATCTGTGCATGTATGTATTGAAAGTTTCATTTCACGTGTAAGTGTACTTTTATTGGTACTCAGTTCCCGGAAGGATTTTTGGTAATTTTCTAGGACAATTTGAACAACACAAAGCTGGAAATGTAAACAAAAATTGTTTAAATAAGCATGCATGAACACATAATACGCGGAAGCTGAAACCTGTAACTCAAAGGGTTTACAATCCGAAAATCAAGCAAACTCGTCATGTTACAATTGTGGTAACACAGGAAGGAACAACAGAAAGAGTGTTTTCTTTGACCTAAGCGTGTCCACCCAATTTATATATGCTTCTATTTCTGCAACATGATCCTCACAGACTACAACAACAGATACTCCGTTACTCAAATTTTAGTTTGCCCACCACTCTTTTGCGATGAGACGAAATATCGTCCATAGTATTACATTGCAAGTTTATGGTGCCTAAACTGGAGTTCAGTTCAGTCAGAGCCATTCTAATCCTCTCTGGCGGCCAAGATATTTAAAGTGGTAGCATGTAAAGTGAGCTTCCTCCCTCAAAAAATCCGTGGTAGTCAGCACATCTCGCTTTCTCTTTACAAGCTCAACTCATCTTAGTGCAGAGGTTTGCCCTCCAGTGTGCCAAATATATGTATGGTGTTATGAAGAAAAAGGGTATTATGCAAGAATCTAATATTATTTTGTGTGTGAGTACGTTTCCCATTTCCATCGTGTATTTTAGTGGCATTACAAAGGACATAAAGTAGAAAATAGTAGTAAGTGGGAGCCTTAGAGTTAAATTCCATCAGTGGAATCGGCAAGGGTATATGCTGGAACTCGCCATCCTGATTCTCCATGTTGGACATGGAAAAGCCAGAGGGATGTTGAAAGCGAGGAGTCGTCGACAGACGGATACATACAAATATACATAGGCACACACACACACACGAAATACAATATATGACACGAAACCAGTAAGAGAATCTCTGGCGCTGGTTGACTATCTTTTACATTTGCACACGTTACATTACATTTAGAAGAATTTATCATCATAGTTCATTTTACCATTTTGGCAGGTTTACTTAAATCCTATGGATTTTCAAATTTTACAGTGGTACTTAACAACTTGTGAGAGCAGATGAGAGAGACTCTTATCAGACCTTGTTCAATGAAACAAAATTTTAATGTTTTGTTCACTAGTCTATAAAATTTGGACAGTATTACGATGATGGTCGTTTCTTGGTGATGGTTATGACTTTTTTGAGGCATGTATCTCCACACCATGATTTCTCTCCTCCTTTTGCAGCTACATTTCCCATCTGTGACTGCTGACTATTCTCTCTTGCCTTGTGTGCTGCTGGCAAAAGAAGCTACATGTATCATACAACTACCAATTCATTCATATATTTTATATATTTGTGTGCAAATCTCCTACTATATCCTTCCGATCCAAGCACGTCCAGCTAACGAGTTCTCACTCTCGTCGTACCAGATAATGTTGATATGTACATCGTTTATTATAATTGTGTATATAGTAGAGAAGTCCCTAAGTACGTGCTGGGTTGTGTTGCAAAAATCATTCCAAGTTTTTTTTGCAATGGTTTTAAAAAATGTTTCTACTTGTATGAGTAATACAAAAATGTATGCATGTATGATAACACATGTCACATGTAGAAACATTTTCGCAAATTCTCTGTGGTTCGTCCTAGTTTCAGGAATGATGGTTGGTGAGTCGCAAATTTCAAGGTATAGCATTCAAAAATTGGAGTGAGCGAAACTTGTAAATAGCCATCACTACAAATAGAAAAGAGAAGACCAAAAGGGAACGATGAAGACACCTTGGATGTTCAAGGCGAGCATCATGCATATATATATATATAAGTATATATATATAAACGCCAGTCAGTCAGCCACATTTGAACATCTACATCAAATAAAGTAGACGAAACTTGGTAATATGATCATGTCAGGCAATACCACAGCAAAAGAGAAGGGAACTATTCCCTTCACATGCGAATGTTTGGGATGCATGCAATTGTAGTCACACCTGATCCTAATCCTTTCTGTATCATGGCATCCTTTACGCCACGCATATTTCTTTTTTTTCTCTTCACCGATTACCCAATCTAGGATATTATGAAGCAGCCAGCCAGCCTTTTACTGTAGTTATTCGCAATTTTCTTTAGAGCAGTACTTCGTAGAAAGTAAGTCTAACAACTGGTATCTGTCCTAAAACTTGCGATTTCAGTTCAGACTTTTTTTTATCGTCAGTGGTGCGTATATTCATAGTGAAACCCTGTTTTCAATTCCGTATCTAAGTTAACACGGATGAACAGTAGGCCACCAGAAAGGTAGAGAGAGAGAGAGAGAGAGAAGACAAGACCACCAAGCGAAGCAAAGAAAGTCTAACCATCTATAAAAGAAACCACTGGGAAGGCAAAGGGTGAAAAGCAGCAACGAACTGGGAGATATCCCGGTCGGACCCATTTGCCGTCAACTTTTGCAATCAAAACCAAATAGCATACAACTTTCATGGCACATAGGTAATAGGTAATGTGGTAGAAATGCGCTAGGCTAGTTTCAATAAATTCTTCAACACACACACATACATCGTAAACAGTTACGATTTATATATGGATACAAAATTCTAATACAAAAGATGAATCTATACTGGTCGTGTGTGTTTGATGTGATGTGACATTTTTTTCGTTTTTAACTCCAAACTCTTGATAAAACTAGCAATGACTTGATAAAGGTACACATATAGTCACAGGAGATTATGTTGTTCCATTACTGCCCTTTCACTACTACACTTTTTTTTGTCACTACACACTTGAAACCAAACTTCTGGAACTGGAGCTGGTTTAAGCCATACACCAAGTTTATTAGCTTACCCAAATCTGAGTTGTGCTTATGAAACTCCCGTGTCCGTCTCGTATCTCTATCAAATTGTCACTAAAATTTGCGATATTGTATTTATATTTTACATCGTTAAAAAAAATTTAAGCTAAGGAATAATTTGGTATAATTTTTTCTCCGAAGTTTTAGCTTTTTCATGTTTTTCTCTACTTGAATTTAAAACAAATATACATGGTTTGCAGGCAAGAAAATCTATATGGATCATGTGTAGCAACAAGAAATTGTATTCGATTAGATTTATAGTAAGGTTGAGTAAGCAATAGTAAATTGGAAAGTAAAATAAACCAATAATACATATTTTGCTCATGTACATAGAATGAGTTATACTTACTGCTACAGTTTTCATTTAGTAAATTTCGGGTATTACCATTATTCTGCAGTTAGCAACATTCACTCACATCCTAACGCGGTTTATTTTACGTGATCACGATAAAGGTGATCCTACCGCCATTATTCTTGTCCTCCAACTTATTCCTTAAGGCACGATATGGGTTTCAACTTTCATGGTTTTGGTCTGATCGGTTTCCTTGCTTTTTAGTTCCCCCACATAACCAACAACAACGATGAGATGAGAAGTCATCTGCCTACTAACTATCATTGCATCAACCACACACCATCCATACTATCCTCACCACAATCATTACCATCTTCCAAAAAAAGCCATGTTTTTATTTCTCTGAGAGAAAGATACACACCCACACATCACCATCTCTTTGAATTGTGCATACATGCACTTGATCATAATATCCTGACTACGAAGCTCAAAAGTCTTGAAGGAAGCAAACGAGGACACGTTAGATCTACTTAGAAAGATGCACTCAAACAGCCCAGCCAGTAAGCAATCCTTATAGCATCTGTATACTTCAAGATGAAAGCCTAGTTTAAGGAAGCAAAGAAAATGAAAAAGCAAATAAGCTTTGACACCTTTTTTTTCTTTAGTCTAGAGAGAGTTTTATATTTTTTACCATGCCTTCCAGACTCACTTGAGTTTTTACCACAGAAGATGAATTTAGTATACATAATATTAGATCGAATCAATGATAGAATATCAATAAAAACACTCCTTAAGGTGCTTTGATATTCAATGCTGTGTGTGCCGTTGTGAGCCGCATCTAATCGTGACTGATTTCAGAAGAGAAAAATGCAATGCAGTGCAATACTGAAAAGGAAACAGAGTAGAGAATAAGACATATGTGCTACATTGATTTCACACCGTCATATATCATGTTTGTTGCACATCAACACGGCTCTCAACACTTCCCTCTCTCATCGAAAATAAACTCATGAAGCAAAAGAAAAAATGACAGAACTAACAGTCAAAAGTTGTCGAAAGACACATGCATAACGTTTCCTTGCATTTTGAGAGAACGAATTCTGGATTCAGAAGGTAACCTAGCAAGCGAATCACATACACACACTTCCCAAGAGTTTCATATATAAAAGATGAAATGGAGTTTTTGCATTTGAAGCATTTCATATGGTACATGGTGAGGTTATGATGCTCCACGTTTTACTCCTCCACTCTATTTCTATCTCTTTATGAATGTGGAAACTCAGAGTGACTGGAATAGACCATCATCAGTGTCAGGATTCCTGGAAGAGGATTGTAAATGTGCCAATATAATACGTAAGCATGTATTGACCTGGTTAAATTCCTCGTTGCACGTAATACCTTTTGGAACTTATTTTGAAGTGGATTTGCAATTTGGTTGGGATAAATAATTTGAGGGTAACTTGATACATGCCTTTATTAGGTAGTTGGAAACTGGCATTCAGCAATCAGGAGTGGTATATAGAGTGTAGAGTTGGGAAATTGCAATTGGATTCAACAACATAACACAAGTCAAAGAGACCAGAACGTCTCTAAAGTACATATAGTCATAACCAAATGCATAATATTTTAGAGAGAGAGAGAGAGAGAGCTTTCTGCACAATTTCTCTACTTCTACTATCAGTGAATTCCGCCAGCAGAAGTTTCACTTGCCTATTTTTACAACAGACATTTTCCCCAACGACATGAATTACATGATACGAGACATAACCTTGATTTCATCGCATAGGCTCATGTGTGTAGAAGCTTGGAGCTGAGAGTGGTGAGCTCGACGTACAAAATCCTACTTGCACTCCATTACCATCCAACACCAAACCACATATTAATTCTTATCACATCTAGTTGTAAAAAACGAAGTAACAAGTTTGTAACACCAACAACTTCAAGAATTTCAATTAGTTTCAGGTTATGCTGCCGATTCAGTAGGATATAAGAACAGAACATAATATTATAATTTTATATATATACTTTACTCTATTCCTCCGCCCATGGAAGCTTCTACCCTCATAACGTCTACATTTTTACTTAAATACAGTGCAAACAAAACGAGTAAAAGTGAGAGACTTTTTTGGTAATGGAAGACGTAAGTAGGAGTTGCTGGCGTTTGAGCATGAGAGAAAAGTAGGGAAGTAATGGCGCACAAGTTATGTTTTTTAGCCATGCGCTGACTTTTAGTGTCAATTTCAATTGTTCATCATTTCCATACTCGAAACTAATGATAGCATCGATTCGCTCGTGATTTTTATTTCTATCACATAACAAGCTCAATAATTCTCTCTGTGTGGGGCGGCTTTGCTTTCACCAATGAAGCTTCCCATTTGAACCTTTCTCAAGCTGCATGAAATAAAGAGGTGAAGTAAGTATGTAGCTTACAATTTGTTGTGGGAATTTGGCTCCAGCTTCGTTAGTAAAGTATCACAAACCGCTGAATAAAAATAACATGTATGGGAATGGAATGAGCGTGCACCTCATGAGCAAGACAGTAAATGTGGGGTACAGAAAGACCGTCTCATTTAATAAATTCCACGTGTCATTACATTTACAAAATTTGTCCAACATATATCTCACCGCAAGAGAACAAGTCTATAAAATTATTTTAGTCTGAAACTTTTATGAGCATTTATTCATCCTGTTCTGTTCTACTGGCTAAGTGTCAACAAGTTATACGAACCAAATGAACTTCGAACTACGCACTCCAAAACACGCTCACAATGTCCATGAACAAGAATTATTGATTTTACATGAACATTTAGGTATTTTCAATTTGTATGCAAATCTTCATGTGCCGTTGCAACTCTACCGAAATGTAAGTTGTTTTCAACACCTAATACCATATTTATATTATTTTTTTCAGACACTGAAACAATTGCTGGTCATACAAGTAGAAAACTCTTGTTGATATAATCATTTAATAAAAATGGTGCAGTGGCAAGCATTCCACACCAATGTGCAATGTAATTTTATGACCATATAAAAGACTCATCGTCCCAATTCACATAATCTTTTCTTCTTATTAATGATACATGACCCTAGTTGATTCAATATACCTTGAGTAATAACAATAACACTCTATGCTCCCAGCTCATGTTCACTAATAACATTTTTGCTTCGAGCCAAATCTATTTTGTGACACGCAGCTTAATGTTGTGTTTAAAGAATTGGAACTTAGCTTTCAGATACAACTATGCAGCGTTTGATTGCATTTATAGGAATGTGTTTCGAAACGATTTCATTTATAAACATACTATATATACACAATATCGTATGGTACGTGATGAAATAAGTTGTATGTACAAATTCGATGCAAAAAATTATAGCAGATTACAAACGTTCCAATGTCTATAAAAGCTTTTATCATCTGTATGCTCTAGCCAAGCAAAGTTTGTTTCTAATACTCAATAGACAGTATTGATAGATACATAATATGAGCTAGCGGAGTGTGGAATGATTCTGATTAATACCGCCCCTTCATCACGATCGAACTACAGTGGTCGTAATGTAGATACTTGTTCATTCCTTTATAGTAGCTCTCATGAAAGTATTGTTGTATTGATTACTATCACTGTCTGTTTTGTTGGTGGGGTCACGCAGTAATCAAAAGTCTATCATAATATGAACGATATTGGTTGGGTTCATGTTTCTGGCAGACCAATCACTCAAACTGTCTTGGTTATCTGTGCTTGGTGTCCTACAAATGTAACTTCTAACTCTACCTCGTAGCAGGTCACATTGACGAGATGTAAATCTGACACCATTATTCTGTGATGTCAAATTCGTATACAAATGTGATATATGGGCGATTTGAAACCTCCAATCCTTATTAAAGATATTAAACAACATGTAAAATGTATGTAATTTTATGCACTATCATTTTTATTCTACGGCATTTGTTTTTTTCTGGTGGTAGTCACTATTACTTTAGTAAAGTGTCACTTTTGTGGGTAAATTTGGCATTAATGGCATTAGTTAATTGTAAATTATGCCAGATCGTCCTCCAGTCACTCTGAGTGGTAATCCTTTGCCATTATTATGTGACGGGATTTATTTTAATCCTAAATTTATACGGAGGCAATGGTGTATCTTCCTAGTTTTGAGACTACAATATACCTTTTTTTCTGTTGCAATCAACTGCAACCTATCAAACAAGCCAGATTCAGATGTATCAACATAAAATTTTCTTTAACTGCTACTTCATTACAGTACGACTTAAAGCTTACGTTTAGTACAAAGAAATGCACCTTACAACATTAATACAACATGACGAAGAGAAATAAAAGATGAGCTACTGCTTCCACTCAACAATGCGATGACCTGAGTAACACCAATGTTTATGGCTAAATGTAATCAAACGTTTCAAGACTAACAGGGACAAAAGGAGGAGAATTTCAGCAGACTGATTTACTCGCTGCGGCTTTCATTGGTTTTATATGTGGAAATAAAATTGAATGCAATAAAAAAGCACTTGACACCATTTCTTTTACTCTAATCTTTCTGGAAAATGCAGTTAAATTGTAATGACAAACTCCGAGCGTCTCGATACTAGACAGCTACTAAAAACGTTTTACCTCTTTCACTGTTGTTCGCTCTCGGATCCGTTTTGAATTTTAGTACATAGTAGATTTGAAACCTGAGTTTTATTCCCCTAAAAAGCAATTATGGTGGAGTCGTAGCTTTGTTTAACGCTTGTATCACCACCGGTATCATTCGAATTATTTAAGAGTACACCGTGTGACCGATAATTTGACACTGAAGTCTATTCTTAGGTTCATGAATATTAGATTATTCTAGCAGTCCCACTTTTTGATATTCAGCTTCACATAAATAAATCCCTGTATGGAAGAAATTTTATTTGAGAAACTTACAAAAGCTACATAAAAATGGAACTATGAGTAATGTCAAATAGAAATATGGGCGTGGAACTTCCACTTCTTGTCTGTCACTTCCTCCCGTATATATTTACACAATTACACACACACAAATACACAACACAAACTGACAGACATGTTTACATATATATTCACTTCTAACTGAACGTAAAAAAGCAACAGACCACGTACATGAATATTGTATTCTATTACTATAAGAAGGAAATCAACGGAGCACGTCTTTGAGTCGCTTTCCAGTGACACATGAACCAGTGTGTGGTCTAACAAAAGACATTTTGGAATATGAAAATGATAGGGATATGCAAACGAAAGCATTATAATTTTGTGTTTGTATCGTGAATTTTCCCCCGTACACCATATTTATCGTAATTTTGACCGAGGGAAAGTAGTGAAAGTCATATAAACAGATGCTGGTTTAGAAATGTGCACATAGCCGCTCATTAAATAAACAGTTATCTTCCTCACAACCCTTTTGTTTCAATGTAAGTAATATTGAATACATTATCTTCTCTTCCACTATCGAGCCAACTATACATAACCATATTACATGAATTCTATTTGAAAACATCATATAAAATGGCAACGTTCACGCGGAGTGTGAGTTATACTTGTTATAAGTGGTAGAATCAGATGAAATCGGGCAGAAATAAATAGGAAAGCGAAATGCACAATGGCATGTTTTTTTCATGTGAATGAGAATTACGCTGTACTACCAGTTACTTACTACTCTCTTGTGTATGCTCACACATCGTGCTATTGTTCTGGAAAGAGAAAGACAGCCAAGCACACGCATCATTAACACAAGAAACTAACAACTTGGTTCCTCTATCTTTTCATCTCTCTTTTCAACATGGAGAGTTAGCCGTGAGCCGCGTTGTCGAGTTTCTAACATTGTCGTGAATTGAGCATTATTTGGTGGTGTGTGTGTGCCATACGCTCTTGATGGGTTCTAAGTTCATCACCACTTTGAGCCTGCACTTTGTATTCAAGACCACAACATGTGAAGTGCGTATTGACGGCTGGTTGTGGATAAGTACCTGCGTCCATTGTGTAATCAAACCGATAAAAAACAACATTAAAGCTGACATGAAATGTGAAGAAAACACTTGTACAGAACAATTCCATTCATTTCGCACAAAGGAAAGAAGTACACAAGAGAGAATAACGTATCAAAATGTGTCCCTTTTTACAAAACTTTCTATAAAAAAACTTAGCGGATTAAATGAAAACTTAAAATCTATAACTAAAACAGTGGATATCTAAATTATAATGATGCTTAATGTTTTCATAAAAAATAACATTATATTACCCTGGCTAAACTGTAGTTCAGAAATGATTAAAAGGACTAGCAAGTGCGGTACAAGTCTTGGCATATTTACTAGAATTTAATGGTAAAACTCACTGCCAAAAGCAGCAACCAATTAATCTAAGCATATGAAATGTAATTCACACAATTTGCTCCGTCTTAAGTTTCTTCTAAATCAAGTTACCAAATTGCTTTTGTCTGTCTCCCTGAAGCAGCATGATCTCTCAGAAGGCTAACAAGAAACAAAAAGAGTTTGGCACTACATCTCCACTAATTTCGTTTCCCTTTCTTTCTTTTGGGAGAAGTAGCAAAAGACAAAGATATTACAAATATACATACGACACCAGCACATATGGCAGTGTGTTATAATCTGCACAAAAAAACATTAACTTACATATTAAGTAATATTGTCATTAGATTCCTTGCTTGTATAAATTATGCGCTACACAAGAACTGTTTCCTTTCACCCACCCAACTCCTTTCATATTTGTAAAACAATATGTGCGGCATGGCGTAGTGAGCTTGAAGCTTTTCACAAAGAAATATACTTTCCTCAGGCATTCCATTCGAAAAGGGTGAAAGTGTGTAGTGGAAACCAACTCCCAAGATTCATCGTCAAGGACTCCGTCTCGGTAGCCGGGAGATACATGCATGCGTACCCATCCAAGACTTTTACTTGCTATACGATGCGAGTAAAAATTATGTACCTTAATTGCACGACTTTAAGTCAACGTAATACTTGTTCAACATTTAGTGCATGGAGACGGCTACTTAAAAGTGTGACTCTGACTTGTTTTCCGAACAAGGTGCAAGCTTACTACATATACTAATAACAACTATGTGCTTCCTATCAAATTTTGTCTATACATCTTTCCCTTTTTTCAAATAAAAGTAACAATTACCATAGTTTTTTCTCTCTTATTGCTACAACTGAGCTCAAATACAGATGTGTGTGTTGGAGCTCCAGTTCTGAATGTGGAGGTATGAGCACGTTGTGCTATTTCTACCCAGTTGCTGACTAAAATACGTGTTCAGCTTAGTAAATTATCGAAAGTTTGCACAACCATTTGAATTGAATAGGACCGTGCATCTATTAATAAAATGTATGCCGTATGACACCATAACTATGCCTTTTAGAGGCAAATGGCTGCTATCTGCTTCTATCGAATAATTTCCCATTCCCATATTGTATTTTCAGAGTTGGTGAAAAGAAGTTGAGGCTATGATTCCCTTTCATAGCACGGTCGTTCTCATGTGTCAGGAGCAACTTAAAAACTCATGGCACTTCTAATATAACAAGGAGAGAACTGTAGTGTCGTGTGTTGTGTTGTGTAGAAAGGAAAGTCGAACGTTGTAGATGTTTCTAATGAGATAGAGCTGAACAACGTTGGACGGAGGCTGATGTAGCTTGATCACGAGACATGGCAATGTGCCTCTAAGTAAATTCGTGTGATGTATTTTTGTGTGGCTGACATAGCGAAGTCCTTTGACCTTTTAAACTGCTATAGAGGATGCAATGAAGATACTATTAAAATGATATATATGTAGATATAGTTTTTATAACAAGGGCCATAAAAACAGGAGCAAGAGAGTACTGGGAAAGAATGAAAGGCTCGAGATACATACAGAGAAATTCTCCTAAAATTACTGCCATCTCAAAACTGCTCTTTTGGCCTAGGAATTGTGAAACATCAGGTTAGAAAGTGTAATTTAAAGCGGATGCAAGTTGATATAAAATCAGTGCAAGCTTAAAAACTCTACTTCGGAAAACGGGCTATTCTACTTTGCAAAATCTGTAGAGTCAAAAGAGTCATGAAAATCTACCTGTTTATTTGTAAACTAGTAGTAATTTACGTTAGCCGCTTAGTAACAACTCCTCGATTAGTTCGTTAAGTATTATCAATTGTCAGTCTTAGGTAAGTTTTTTTTAACTTCCTTCCTTTGCATAGGAACATGTCATAATTATACCTGTACTTTCACGTCACATGTTTCACATGGCCTCGATTTAAAAAACTTGTCTTTGGCCTCCTCCTTCAATATCATTTTTTAGCTAAACTATTTACAATTTCATTCAAAGCCATTGGCTTTAATTAACGTTTATTTAGCACTAATGCACAGTTTCAATTCCTCTTTAGCCTCAAAAATTAATAGAATCCTAGTTGGTTGTTGACACGAGCAAATTAGTGTAGGGTGATAATCACTCTAAACAAAGCCGATAGTATAGTTTATTTGTGTGTATTTAATCCTGTTGCTGATTGTTTTCCAATTTAAATGGGTTTACTGTCACTCGAGTATAAACTGAGTACAAAAACTCTCATGAAATGTGTGCGTGCAAGGGTAGTATAATGTTATGAAAGAAGTATTAAAACGCCGACAGGAAAAAGGAGTAAAAAGCTTTATGTTGAAATAAAAATGGTTGCCTATGTTGAACACTTGAAAACACTTCATGCCTCTTTTCTTTGTTGAACTCCTGGTTTTCTCATGCTTGCATCTGCTTCTACCTATTATTCTATAAAGTTCTTTGTTTTCACCTACCATCAAACTATTCTTTACTTTATGACACAAACACGAATACATACATGGTTTTTTAGTAGTTTGGAATAGAGGGGTAGGCATATAATCTAGTTACATACTCAGCTTACAGCTAAGTTCCTTCAATTGAGCATATCAAACTCATATTTCCTATAGATGATAGAGTAACGCAGCACTTTTTGGGCTCTTTCATCTTGACTCTAAATTATATGTATTTTTTGTCTCTATCCCATTTATTTGCTACAGTTGGAGTTGAATTGTGGTTGATGATGGTCTAGGTAACTTCGTAGCCATTTGAGGTAAATGAAACAAAGATGATAGACATTTAGTGGAACCACTAACGGGTTTGCACACAGCAAGCGAAATAACTGCGCATTTGAACCAAAAAGTTTTTATGCAGCTATGTATATTATGTGAAAGCTAAAATAGGCTACACTATCAAGTATAGTCGTTACAGTCAGCCTTGTAACTTCAACGAAGGAAAGTCCCCTAACTTAGTGGATAACAGAGGTTGAAAATTTCTTATCATTATCTGATGTGAAGCTTTAGAGTAAAGTAATATAATGGGCTAGTAATCACTTACCTGACACGTGGGCACAGGTGAGCTGTTTGCTTTTGGGTCTCTCCAGCCAAGAAGTGGTGGAATTGAAATGAGGGCCGACAGTATCCATACCATCGCAATCATGGCAGCGGCTCTAGCAGGAGTCCTTTTCTTGAGGTAATCAACAGCTTGAGTGATGGACCAGTAACGATCCAGACTTATTAGACAGATATTCATTATGGATGAGGTGCATAGGAGTACATCCATGGCAGAGTGGATGCTGCACCAAACCGTTCCGAATATCCAATAGCCCATCAATTCATTAGCGAGAGAGAAGGGCATGATTAGAAGACCAACAAAAAAGTCTGCCACTGCCAACGAAGCAATGAACCAGTTTTGCAAGTTCTTGAGCGATTTTTCTGTCGCAATGGCAATGATGACGAGCATGTTACCAATGACGACTACAATCATCATGAAGGTTAGCACGATGGATGAGATGACGATGTGAAGGGTTGAGTAACCCAACGCATGAATGACCACAGTACCATTGGTGACATTACTCAAAAGTTCATAGTCATCAATGCTCAAGTTATCATTGTTTGTCCATTGATACGCTTCATCATATGCTCGATTAAGGTCCAACCCGTTGAGAACTGTTCCATCGCCCTCCATTTTTCAGTCTCGTTAAGATTTATTTTTACAATTTCATTAAAAAGTGAAGTGATTTGGAGTACAGTGACGTTGTAATACAAATACAAATCAATTCGAATGTAGCATTGTTTGTTGGGTTTTGGTTTGATATGAGGGTGTCTATGGTGATATTATTATTTAAATGACTTAGTTCTCACTTTTACATGAAAGTTTTGTTCGTTATATTGTCCATTGTAAACTTTTATGTCGTAAATGAGTACGTCTCTAGTCTTGGAGCTAAAATTAAATAACTGCTTAACCTACAACCTACCACGAATTCCTTTTACCAGTAAAGTTTGAACAGTTTTACAATGTGCCAAGGTTTGGCCGAGTCGAAACTTGGGCCAGATCGGTAGTCTGATCTGAAGGAGGACTGGCAAAAATGCAAGTTGCGCTGAGTGGCTGCTACTTGCTACTGTGTTAGAATTGTAAGAGGGAGACAGTTCTTCTTCTTCTTGTATGAAACGAGTGGAATTGCTTAGAAATTTTTATTGCAGCACTAAAGGGGAAATTGAAAAAAGAGAAGTGAGTACATGTGAGTGTGTATATGTGTGTGTATTCTGGAAACACTGGTGTTCATAAGTAGGAAACTTTATCAGAAGGTTATGTATTTTCAGAAGTTACAAATTGAGAGAAATTTCCTTTTGTCCTCATTTCCTCCAAGGACATCAATCAGAGGGATTCACTAAGTTTCCTTTGACATAAAAACACTAACTTGAAGCATGGTAGCAGAAAAAAGAGGTAGAAGTCGTAGCAGAAGATGTTGTAATAGCTGTGGTGTTGATAAGAAAAGTGGAGAAATAGTTATTTGAAGTAAAGCTGGTAGTAGCAGTAAACCTTCATCACTCGGCTGATATACATTTTGTGACATTTTGGAGAAGTGAGTCTCACTTAGAGAATGAAAAAACGGTTTGGCTCCACACTGCAGGATAATAAGGGTAATTGCAAGAATAGTAGCTGGAAGATGACATACCGGAACAGGAGCGCGGTACCTTGGTAGAAGAAGCATTCATAAAAATCTTGCTCGTTTTAATGTTATATCAGATGGTGATGCTGTGGGAGAAGCTCTCTTCTTCTTTTCTCTCCCATCATGGGCAACGGCAGGCTCAGCAACAATGGTTGGTTGATGGTGAAAGTATTTAGCACTGGCTGCTCTGTCTCTGTGTGTGTAGCTACGAGCGAACTACTACGGTTTCAATGATGATGGTATTAAGGTAGCACACTAATATAAGCAACACCATTACAAAAGTAGCTGATGCTCACTTGGTGGATGCTGAAGCAGCTGCCACTACTGTCGTAGTTGGAACAGTGAAAGTGGTTGTAAGTGAACTCCTCTCGATGATGAGCATGATGATGGTCTGTAGTGAGAGTACCGTGGAAGTGCTCGTTGTGGTAGTAGCAGTGACCGTGTGGCAACTCCGAAAACATTGTTTTTCCTAGTTGTTGGGAACAGCAATCCCATTTTTCAATGAGTCACATATATGAAAGAGGCTACTACTATTATTAGCACTACTTCTATCCGCTCCTCTTTGATAACATAGAACCTCCACCAATGTATTGGAATCACATAAGATGTCTAGCTCACAGTTGTGAAATATGTACGAGCGGTAGAGAAAGGAGACAGTGAGAAAAGTTGTGATTGTGGAGCAAGCAAACAAGTACTGAATGACTCGGTGTTTGTGTGTGTGTCTGTCTATAAGTAAATAACAGAATAGATATTATGCAGCTCTAGTTCGTATTATTTGACTTTAGAAGAGATGTTTCTCATTCATTTCCATCACAGAAATGTTAATGCTCTTTTCCATCGCTCTTACTTCCCTTTTTAGCTGGTGGATACTACAACTAATGCACTCTCAAGAATTTCTCCATTTCACATAGATATTTAAAAAGGAGCACCAAGAGCAAGTTTGCGAAACGTGTGAGAAGTTCGCAACTGGAATTGATGAAAGTATAGGAAGGTGGAATAAGAGGGCAAGCAATGCCAACAAAAGTATATATGTATGTATATATATTGTTTACCAAAGAATCAAAAAGAGTACACACTTAAGTACTTTCCCCTCACAGAAATCGAGACTAAAATATTTCACTAATTTTCTCCGCTTTCACCTTTTGTTTATAAGCTATACAGTATATACTCTATAGGCATCTAATACATGAGGCACATTCCACTTCAGATGTCAATAACAACTTTTTTAGTTTCAAGTCGATGTGATGCACACTACTCCTTTGATTTGTAATCATCGTTGTCAATTTTATTTCGTTGTGTCTCAATTGCGTGTATCCTACTTTCAATCAATTTTGATTGGAGTAATAAGTTTTGGCAAGACAATTTATTTTTTCTTCAATGCTTTCCGTGCATCTCTTCACTCCAACTTGATTTCACAATGTTCCTTTAATAAAAAACAAGAATTACATATAAAAAGCAAATTATTTATGCACCAAAATTTGTTTTCCTTACGTATTACATTTAACTTGCTACACACTCTCTAAGTCTGGCATGAGATTATATGCCTAGACATAAAAAGCACACCAAGGAAATACATAATGACAGACCAGTGCACGACACAAAACTGTTTATATCCACAACCAAGCACGAGGGCTTCTCTCCACTTCAATTTCAAATCGATGTTACCCTGATGGCCATTACTTAAAACATTTTCTGTAAATCATCATGTCATTTCTTTCCTTTTTACATTGCGGGGGAGCTTATCACTGGAATATGTGGGAGAGTATGTTCGTCTACGCCACAAGACAAGAAAAAAAAGTTGCAAGTAAAACGCTTTTAATATTTGATTAATTCATACATCAGGCTCTATACTTATATGCAATGTTATAGCTCCCTGTTTCGCTTTTTCTCATCCACAATAAGAATAAAAGTGCTTTCATTTCATGGCGTAGCAAAACAGTAGTAGGAGCTCTGTAAGCGCTATAGCCAAAACGTGCAAAATTGTAACATGATAAATGACTGAGTTCATTCGCAGACGTACCCTACGCAAAATACAACCATGAAAGGTAATATTAGTCGTGTGTGCAATAGCTAAGAGGTTAACTATGGAGTAGGAAAAGCAATTCAGCTATTTCGAAAACATAAACATTGACAACTAGTCAGAGGGACAAGTGACTACATATAGTAATTCTATTGCTACTCGTGAAGCTCGTAGTGACTTGTTTGTAGATAAATCCCAAGCCCTATCATAAAGACATGCAGTTGTAGCGCGGTAGCACGTAAATATAGTGTTTAGTTTAAGCTCGAATTTGATAGTATAATATATGTTTCATCGAGTTTACATGCACATATATTCAATAATGATAGGTGATGAAAAAGCATGGTAAAAGCCAGACAGAATGTTCTTGTAATATGTACTTCATCGGTAAAACAACTGATCAAAGTCTCGTTTATTTTGTTTTATCATTATCGTACGTTGCATAAAACAGTTTGGTACTATTTAAATACAACGGGGAAAGCAGTGACATAGGGCTTAATAGCTGTCGCGAGTGTGGTTGCTGATGAAGGTGATGTTGAACCAAAAAAGACTTTTTTGAGCTGTAGCAAGGGCAACGCGAGAGAAATGGAGAGCGAGAAAGAGAGCGAGAGATAGAGCCTACACTGCTCCATTTGGCTGTTGTGAGACTAACTCAACTGCTTCTTGTAATAGGATAACGAGTGTCATTTGAAATAAAAAGCACTGTCACATTCTTCAACATTCTTTTTCCCCTAAAGAAAACTCCTCAATTTAAAACTAAAGTTATTAAGAAATGTAGCAAATGTATTTATCTGGAGCTCATGTAATAAAATATGCTTCTTGTCATCATCATGATGTTACCGTAGGCTATACATAGAGTAATTTTGCATTGTAGGCTGGAAATAAGGGTTAGAATAATCGCATTTATATTCCTTTCAAATGCAGAGGCAACAACGCGACAACGACATGATAGAAACACATAGTATACTACAACTTATCAGAATCACAAATGAGCTTCTGACTGGAAAAGAAAAGGACTGTCATGGTTTGCTGATAAAAACCCTAAATGGAATATCATAATAAAAGATACGATTCAGCAAAATATTCAACATTTCCTACATTATTTTCCCTATTCTCTTGCTTTTACCTTTGCAATAATGAGCACTTAGCTTTTGTCTTTGACGAAAACAAAAGAGGATTTATTGTAGGAAGGTTGCCTTCTTTCATCTTTTTGTATTTATGATTGTGTGTGTGTGTATAAATATATGACAAGTACAAAGTTATGTAGATACTTGGTTCCTGTCCCACCTCCATCAAATTGTTGAGCCAATGCCAATGAGCGATATCGAATTGTCGAGAGAAGCTTTTGATCGCATAGTTCACGGGGAGGAGAACTGGAGACATGAATAAAGAGAAAGTTATTTTATTTTTATTGAAACGTCCGCTTCATTCATAACATTAACTTGAGAGTAACTCAACCTTTATTTAAGGTATGTATGAGTATGCAAGGAAAAGATAGGGGCATATAAAGAATGGATTCTGGCTGAACCCATTGCTTGCACTCTTCCTATTAATGATTTCTCTATTAATGTACGACATTACGTGGACTTTTTCTGATATATTGCAACCATTATAGCTTTTTAGTCGTGTGCAAATTTATCATTCATAATAATATCCGTTCTTCTTGCGGTGTGTTTGAAATTATTGAAATTATGAGTTTTTTTATGCCTGCTATGCTTCCCATTGGTCATTAATCAATTCAAATGAATGCATTACTTTTCCATTGTATATCTATCTAGCCTATTTAGAGAATTCTCTCAATCGATACTGGATAATGTTGGAATTCATTTAGTTGCTAAATTACTAGTTTTAAAAGGGGTATAATGGAGAGACACAAGAGTAGTTATTTTGAACGTGTAAATCTTCTTGTCATACATGCACGTATGGCACATTAAATATGTAGAGCAGCAGTAATTATCACTGCGGCTAAAGAGAGAGAGAGAGATACATATGCATGCGCTCATGCATATCTCAGTACGCCCAACCCAACCCGTACAATCTGGAGTTCTTTCAAGGGAAAAATTCCTAACGTGTTTCTTCGTCAAGTGATGTGATAGGATGATGTGATGCATAGCATGATGCAAATTCATAACAGAGCACAGACGAAGTGAGTCTAAGTCTACGTCTCATCTCTCGCTTTGTAAATATTTTTCTTCTCCATTTCCAAAGCCGCGTCATACAATACCAAACCATGTTTATTCCGACCCCTGATGGGGCCAACGGTTGAAATTTTCTGTCATTAGAGAAGCAACCTTCATTTCATGCACTATTTTTAATTGCCTCGATCCATCCTAGATGGTTTGAGGAAGTAGAGCAGGAAAAATTGTGTGATGCAGCCAAAAAAAACTTTTTTTTAGTAAATTCATGTGTGAAGAAGGTGGGTAAGTTGGAATGGAAATAAAACTGCATTAAAGCCGATAGTGAGAGTTCTCTCATGTAGCGCAATGGCACAAGGCTAGTAGTACGACTACTTACTACCAACAGGTGCAAAACAGAAATATGCGGTGGATGCTAGTCATCATTTGTGAACTCTTTTCCAAGAGTTGTGTTTCCTCACTGACTTTTCGACTCGTTGGTTGGCTCCAATAAAGCCTGATATTGTGTGGAAGCTGTGAGCTAAAGTGTAATTTGATACATATGCACTACTCTTGGTTGGAAGCACCCCGCAGTTCATTATTACTATGCAGTGGTAGCAGTAATATACACAGAGAAAATCTTAAGAAAAACACACATCTTTTCTTTGAATAATAATGTTGGATTTAGTTACACTCGAGTTGGTTGTTGGGACTCGGAAATTTTGTTTACCTTATCAACCCACTTGGATAATCAGACAAAAGAAAGATAATCCATATGACTTGGGGCATGTTGAAAATGAGTGGCTTGCCTTTGTGCATGGTTTTTAAGGTAGAGAAAGGGAACGAGAGGAGAATATAAGTGGATGGTTTTTGTTATGGCTGATTTTATTACTAACTTGTTTGAGGCAATAGGCAAGTCATCGCGAGGTTACGCCATGCATTCATCTTATTCATCTCATGTTTGTATACTTCTACTTATATGTATGGTATTAATAGCTAGAGAACTAGTTGCGTAATAGTTAGATAAAAGGAGGCAAAAGACGATAGACGTAAGATAAGTGTGTATCCTTACTTTTGTGATCCCTTGAGAATGTCAAATTACTTTACTCATCATGAGTTTCAAAATGTGAATGAGTAAACTAAAAGGAAGAACTCGAGTGGAGCATTTGTGTCCTCAAAGCAGTCATTGTACCCACACTCACGAAAAGCACTAGCAACCAATATCATCAGCGAGAATCGTTCGGACGCACACAACTAAAAAGATAATATGATGTTCATTATCTTGCCCTCTTGTGCACCGTTACTGATTCAACTTCAAAGTTTTTCGGCTGATGAAACTTTAGCTGGTAGAAGAGAGTATATATATATATCCCGAAAGAAAAGAGTTGGATTACAATGTAGTCTCCAATAAAAAGTACATAGACGGAGCATCAACAACAACAGTGGTGGTGGAAGCACACATGAGTGTTATCACTACCACTTACTTAATGCCACAGAGTTGCTAAAGTGGATGACATGAAAATGTTTGTGGAGCTAAAGAGGAAACAAAAAATGAAAATACTTTCTTTTTTCTCCTCTCTCTTTTTTCCTCACTGTCCTCCTCTTTTCCAAATATAATCTTCCAAAGAGGCTAGTTTTGGATTCCTCTTTGTGTTGGCTACAGGGATCTTATTATATCCATGAGATACAATCTGACATCAGAGTCGTGAGCACAAAGCCCCTGCTACTTGCACTGTTCAGACGGTTCCGATAAACTTACTGTCAATATATTTTTTACCACTTCTTTACAAAAAACAGTGGGATGTTGTGTTGTAGCAACAAACACACAAAGACAGCGTCAGACGTTTCAAACTCCAACATCAGCTTTCTGTCTTGAAAACCTTGAAACCTTGCGCTACCTTAAAAATGCACGAGCTCAAACATGTTTGTAATGAAAAAAGAGCTGGTAGAGTTGAAATATTTATGGCAATGGGCAATATTGTTTTGCATTCGTTAAATTGTTGGAATCTAGTATATGTTTTTTGAGAAATTCCACAGAATTTAAAAGGAACACAAACGATGTAACTTAATTACACCTCAAATGAAAATGTTTATTTCATTTCCATACATACCCGTCTTTCACAAACATCTGGGGCTAGATGAGTTTGTGTCTCACTTTCCACCTAAATCCTGCTGTTCTCTTCTTGTCTTTCACTTTTATCTCGTTGGGATGTCAAAGCACAACATTGTCTCAAAACACAAATAGAACGGTTCTATAAAAGGTAACCAAACAACAATTGGTGGTCTCATAATCAAACAACACCTAGCACATAACTAAATTATAGACCACAGGTACGTAGGTTCCTTATTCCAAGTTGGAAGAGAGCAAAAGAGCTATGTTTTTTTGTGCGACAGGGAAAGAGCAAGAAAAGAGAGGAGACTCACACTCGACTCACTCTCGTTGATCATGAGAATCTTGGTTTAGGCTTCGCTTGGAGTTAGGAGCCACACTACTAGTGAGAGAGACAACGGTTGTTCTGTTTTGGAGCAACGTTATCAAGGGAGTAATAGCAATAGATCGAATAGTTCAGGTTGATGTACCGGAGTAATCTGTGATTCGACCCGTTCTCTCAGATTAGAGCAAGTGGAAAAGAGAGGTAACCCAGCGAAAATTGCAAAGTCTTTCTTGATGCTTCCAAAAGAGCTCTGACTGCTTCTTAGCTTGTAAGCACTGCTGCATGCTTTGTGTATGAAGAGCACATGGTTCTCCTACAGGCGCCTGCGACTGACTATGCATTCAATGCTCTTCTTGCTATACAACATCATTAACATCAGAAGCAGTGGAAGAGAGAGGAGTCCCATCATTTCCAACCGAGCCTATGCGGTCCCATCCGAGAGAATTCTGTTGGATAGCTTTCTCCTTTTCGTCTTCTCTTGCTTCGCTCTTTTCTTTCTCTTCCTCTATTTCCCTCACTTCTCTCTCACTGTTTTTTCTCTCTCCTCAACTACGCTTCGTCTTCTTCTTCTTCATCTGCTATTTCTTCCTTACAAAAAAGGGCTCACTTCAACTATCTTAAACGAACAATAAGGGTATACAAAAAGTTTGGAGTCTATGCTTTTACACATCTTCTGTGGCTCTATGTAGTAGATCTAACTAAGGCACTAGATATCATAGCAGACACAGGCGCAGCTCAACAGTTTATTTCGGCCGACACAATGGTAAATTCCTTTTTCTTATTTCTTTTCCACGAGAACATTTGTGTTGGTTGGTGAGCTCTGCTCACTAACATTCTTGTCTTCTTACTCATACGTTTTGTGAATATAACTTGCTGCTCCAGCTCACTTATTCTTCCCTCCGTTTGCATAAACCAGTATGAACAGAAGGAAAAAGTTTCACAAGAGGATATGCTCAAGAATAAAAAAATCGACATTATACTAAAGATGGAAGAGAAAGTGAAAGTAAAGTTGTAAAAGGAGTCTCCTTACCTAAAGTGGTATGAAGAATTGCTGGAGCTGTGTGTGCTACTTTCTCAACGGATATTCCATTCCAGAGGAGCAGTATCCAACATTACTTTGAAAGAATAAAAGAGGAAAGGGAAAGTTGAAAAACTATGAGCAGCTCCTGAATACGAAGGAATTCAGTCGCGTACAGATGCACTCTTAAATGAACTCTAATTTTTGCGTTGTGTGTGACGTTAAGTCTAGGCATCCCGTTATTTTATAAATTATATGAAATGAGGGAAGACAAAAGATTTGGAAAACAGCTCCTCTATATTAATAAGCACATAGAGTTGATCATAATATCATACTCACAAAAAATTTATAAGAAATCTTCATCCAACTTCCGACTTAAAACTGCTCTCCTTCAGGTTACCAATTGACTTACGTCAATGTGGTAGCGGCACATGATATTTCTATTTATTCAAATTCATAATCTTTCTCCATATTCCCCCATACGCTTAAGACATAGACATAGCCAGCATACAAAAAGTGCAACGAGCTTGGTTTACCCCCAACTTTTCATTCCTTTGTTAATCAGTTTGCAGCTCACATCGTGTCTCACACGATAAATACTTGGTTGGTTTCTAAGGAAAATTGATGTCACCTATTATGCATCCCTTATTGTGTCATAGACACTTATTAATTATTATAAATGACAAGATCGATAATGAGGAGAAAGGGATTCTCTTTCAGAAATCCTGTTGGTTATTGCATGCATCACTATGCGCTTTTACTTTCCTTAATGTTCAACCTCATATAAACTGGGGCCAATATAAATTAGTCACCTGGAAAGGTCTAAAGTCATGACAGTAGCTTAAGCTATATATCTCCAATGAAGGTGAACCAAGAAAGACGGAGCTGTTGATTGCCACCTGGGGCGCATTGAACATCAGGATTGATAGAGGAAAGTCTGCCGACTTCTCTATCAACAATGTCTTTTTCCTGAAGCAACTCATAAAATGCATTCGCCTGCAGAGTAATCTCGTTCATTATAACGGACATTCGACTCAATAAAAAGGTTTGTTACAACGCACTTCATGCATCTATAAATAAAGCATTCAGTTCATTGTTTCTCAATTATTATGACTCGTGATAACCCCTTTTCATATTTCCATCCGGCCTTGATTCCCATGTGTGTAATTGCATATTCAGTATATGATTATGGAAGCCATGGCATGTCAAGTCAAAACGCAAAATTTAGTCGTTATGAGCAACATGAACGTTGATGTACTAAAATAATAATTGGAATGAGCTTACTAAACCGTGTGGTTTGGTTTTGAAAGGATAGCTGTGTGTGTGTGTGTGACCCGAACAGCATGGTGGATCATTCTTGATTCTGTTTAGTTGTGGTGAGGGTTTGCGTTTGCCTTTTCCTCTTACGTTGCCCACATGGGAAAGAGAGGTTGAACGGGACCTTTCATTCGTCCATCCATCATTCCAAGAAAATACTTTTTTTTTCATAGAGTTGGCTCCAACTTCCTATTCACTTACGTTATCATAGAACTCGTGGTAACATCATGACTGCAAGATTTTGACATGAATTTGTCTCAACTCACGTAGCAGGCTTCACGCATTGGAACTGACATTACTTGACATCTTGAAAATTGAAAGTGTCACTGGAATATCACACCTTTGAATCTCACTTCTGCGTGCTTGCATGTGATCAGCTAAAGTAAAGTATGTCCGTAGGTATGTATGTGTCAAGGGTAATGGCTTCCCCACATATATATTCATAGTTCGTTCTGTTCTCCCTCTCTCTCTCGTGTTTTCTTCATACTTTATCAAAACGGTGACTCGCAGAATAACCCATTGGTTGATGACTCTCATATTTTGTTGGCATGTTGAAAATAGGGACAAACAATAGAAAAAGGCTTACAGCTCGTCCAAGGGAAAGGGCACCCATGTGGAAATGGGATTGGTGAGTTGAAGACCCGCATGACACTGATTGTTGCCTTTTAAAATTCACCCTATGATAAATTTTGAACGAATTGATAAATGCAAAATCACCACTACCACACACACCACTGACAATCGGCAGGAAATGCTTTCATCGGGCCCATGTACAAAATAATAGTTGGTACAAGGGAGTAATGAGAATTTCCGTTTCTAGATAAATCTCCATGTATATATAGTATGCACCAGCTTGATAAAAAAAGAACATTTTGGATTGCCGATAGCACGTCTTTCATATGTCTTCATTTAATGCTGCCACTGGTACTACCATCATTTCATATAGTCTTTTCTAACTCTACTCTTTTGTTCGTTTTTTTTTTCAGATATTTACATAGATAGGAGAAGCCCTTTCTAAGCTTAGAACACATGCTCTAATTACGCGTATAATGTGAAATGAAGGCGAGGTTTGGTCCCTAACTTGTTTCCCCACTCATTTCCCATGGAGAGCCAGAAAGATATTAGTCTTGAGTCACCAACTCATCCTACTACTTACAACAATAAATGGTTCGGTTGGCTATGTTGGGTTCGAAGTAATTTGAAATTACTATAGGACGATAGTAATTTGACCTTGAGGCATTGAGAAACGAAGGTTTAAAGACTTGCCTAATCTACTTTGTTGAAAGTTTAGTTGTCCAAATGAAAAAGAAAGGAGATTAGTTACTAATCAAGAAATAGTGTAGTGAAGTGTCTCATAGGATAGTGCAGTGATAGTGAGCAGTTCTGAACACTTTTGGTCGCACAGGACAGGGAGTGTATAGATATAAGTAGATGGCAAAAAGTCGAACTCTATCCTTTCACTTTGCTTCACAAGCTTGAAGCGTGGGAAAGGAAATTGTTCCTTTTGTCCCAGTGTGCGGAATGGTAATGGAACTTGTGTGCGACAAAATATACTGATTGATGCGATTCTCTTTTTCCTTTGCTACTATTCCCTTGCTTATCTTACAAAGGAGGCAAATTGGATTATAAACTTTTAAGGGAGGCATATTTGGAAAAAGATGGTAGATTAGGTTTATTTAATGAGCAAACAGACATGGTCCAAGTAACTTGTTTTTTGGAAGCTAGTCCAGTCGACAATCGTAATTGCCTTCGCTATCGTCATCAAATCAGCTGGCTAACAAATTATTTATAAATGAATCCCTGCAAGCGCATGATGACACCAAGAAGATACCATTTAAATAAATGTATGACATTCCAATAACTCTCAATAACAATAGCATTCTAAAAATATCTCTCTTTCTCTTACAATTTGTGGAGCTAACATAACTTCAACGCGTTTGATCTTTGATAGAGAAAGAGTACGTAAGTTTCACATTCACCTTCAATGTTATTTTGTTTAAGTATACTAAGCTAATTGGAATGCACGAAAAAATGCCGGGCCTCGGCCTACCCATCGAACCATGAGGCATCCTGGTTCCTGAGCTGACCAAAGCAAAAATTTATGTCGTTGATTATAAATAAATTACCTACCAGAAAGTCCAGCAGTACGATTACAATAAATTCATGTCTACATCCAAATTAATCCCGTTGGGATATTACACGAGTTGATAAAACGGGATACGTGTAACTGGCCACTTGTTAGGTATATGTAATGCATCCATGCTACATTTTCCATGTAGACACATTTGTATTTACTAGTTAATGTGCATGACACAAGCTTCAATTAATTCTTAGGCTTTGTATTGATTTTTTTACCCCAAGAGATCTCGCAGTACACAAAGTCGTCTTTGGTGTTTGCTTAACAAGCCCACAAGTTGTCATTAGCCTTTATAAATGTTGTTAATTATCCATGACGAAGAGATCTTCCGTCATGTGGCCATTGTGGCTATTCTCCATACTCATTACTTCATTGTTAATTATGCATTTTGTATGTGCTTAAGTGCACACCGAGCAAACGTTGCGTGTATTACTGGACATTATTGCAAGTCTCACGTTTCCCGAGTAGCTCTAAGCTGAAGCTATATTGTACAAGGTGCAGTGTACGTTGAGCATCAAAAGGTAGTTTAGTTTTTGGTAGTCCAAAAAAGTAATACCACCAATCAAACATGTAAATGAAAAATAGTGCTTCCAGCCCATAAATGTTGCAAACAATGCTGGTGTGCTGCATGAATGCAGATGCATTTGCCCAGTGTAATATAGAATATATACATAGTGCTATGCTAGTACATCCAATTTACTCACAGCCCTTTATTTTTAGAATGTAAATTTTTAGAAGGTGAAGTAAGTAAATGCATACGTTTTTATGAATACATTCGTTATATACTGTTATATGCTAAGGAAATCCAATATTTTTTATACCCATTTATTAATACTGATTTAATAGTTCCTATTTTAAATGGGACCATTAATATTTGATATAGTCGAAAACGAATTTATTACTAATATACTCAAGTTAGCTTTACACTACATAAGAATTCAAACACGACACAATATTTTATTAAAGAATTAAAAAGGGGTCACACACATGGTTAAAGTTTCTATTTAAAATTGAAATAGATGGCAATTGCCATTAGACTACTACTATAAAGAAATTCGATTCATCACATTAAGTAAAACACCAAGCATTAGTTTTATATTTTGTTTTTATACTTTACAAAAGTCTCTTATATTTACTGGTTGGTTGGGGTTGGCGTAGTGCCACTTCGTTGATCCTTAATTACTTCAAGATCTTTCCAAAACATCAGACTACTTCGAGAGATCGACAATTCGCCTTTGTAGATCCCCCATAACCTAATAAAACGTTTATATTGGCATCATGAAAAAATTTGCAAGAGACGTGGATGCGGATGGTATTAAAATAAATGGCCTAATTGACGTACCGGCAAGACGTAATGAAAGTGGAGAATTGCGCGGCAGACATTTTCGTTTTAAATCCTTCCTTGTTTCGAATTCGAAAAAATGCTTCAAAATCATCATTGAGCTATAAATGTTGATATTAATAAAGAATTAACGTGTTAAAAACGTGTATGAATTTGTATATTTTAGTGGATGATGTGCAGTTGTTTTGCGTTTTCTTACAGTTTCCTCAGCAAAAACTGGATGTGATAAGAGTGAAACTTCTCGAATTATACTCAAATATGCTTGCAATTGAGATCCCCACTCAGACATGAGTTGTTCGATGCGACTATTTCGCTCTTCCACGGTTAACTTTGCATCTGGCTTCACAGCGATTCTTATATCAACCTAAACTTTCAAACTTATGTTAATTATTTGACCAGAAGTTACGTTTAGTAAACTTATTTAACCTGCCGTATACAGATTGGTTACTAACCGGTAGAACAGACAGCGTATCAGATAAAACTATCACAGGGGAGTCAACAGCGATGGCAGGGAACTGGTAAGTGTAGTCGTACTTTACTTGTTGAGTGGTAAGCAACTCTGTCAAAACCGCAATATTGTGGCGACCTAAATAAGAAAATGCCGTGGTTATTTATATTTCTCATCAGTTTGCTCTAATTTTTTAGAAGAGCATATCAAATCACATCACCGTGAAATATTAAAACAACAATTTTACAAACCAGCATCGTTAAATTGTCCCACTCCCAACTGCGTTTCATTTATCAAAACATGTGTTCCACCAGCCATTTGGAACAAAGCTGATTCCAACTGATTGGTGTGCACATTTTTTCTGTGGAAAAAAGCAATTGATCTTTTGTAGTGTTCATACAAAATATGAAAATCAAAGAAGGATAATTTTTATACATATTACCTTGGAGTTAGATTCCAGGAATGAACATCATTAATCGTAAAGTTTAACGCCAGTGTTCGAGGTATGAGACGTTTGACAACTCGCTGAAATGTTTCTGCAATATCAGATGACTGCGAAATTCCATTCAAATTCAAAACATACTTTCCAATGGGACCAAGTCCTGCATCTTCACGTCGAATTCTAAACAGGAATACACGAAAACACTGAAAAAGTCAGCCGATGGTAAAAAGAAATAATTATTTTGTGTTATTTCACAGCGTACATTCGAGAAGCCAAAGCAACCATTGCAAACACTGCTGCAGTCCTGTCCCCTCCTAACGCTAAAGTTAAAATGTCTCGCAGGATTTGTGCACAACCAGTAAGATCCAAGTCTGACATCGGAAACACTGGAAACATTTTCTCTTCAATTATGGGAATTTGAGGATTCCCATCAGCTAGCTTCAAACATGAGAACACAAAGAGTTTTGGTAGTTTCCAGAACTTTGGGTAATCGTCCTGCAGCTATCAACAAACATCGCAATTACAATTTGGTGATAAAACATAATGTACTAAATAAACTGTGTAAACAATTTATGGTTTACCTCTTCAGACATATCTCCACTTGCGCCGTTTCCAGCTCGAGGGTCCTCAATTTCAATAATACCCGCAACCTCCACCAAATCNCCACCAAATCATTTGGTTTCAAGGTGGATTCGTAAACCTTGAAGCCAATTGAACTTTGATTTACATTGCCCGTCACAGCTAACGCATTGAAATCAATCAGTAACTAGCATTTCAATGTCAATTGTATTACCTTAAGAAGACAAACAACTGGTTTTGCATCACCAATGTTTTTAAATAGCTCAGGAAAGAGCTCCATGTAATTTGGAAGTGGAATTAGAGTGGAGTCGTCGACAACATCGTCAGTATCCATTTTCATTCTTTTTTCTGTGGCACCGAATCCTTTGGCCTAATGAATATACAAGATCAAAGATATTATCCTCT
The DNA here is from genome assembly GCA_036850725.1 of Orchesella villosa. Taxonomy (NCBI): domain Eukaryota; kingdom Metazoa; phylum Arthropoda; class Collembola; order Entomobryomorpha; family Orchesellidae; genus Orchesella; species Orchesella villosa. Next base: position 645 of record JAANSM010000089.1, on the reverse strand, counting down.
GTCTAGCCTATCGATTATTTAAAATACCATATTTTTTGCTAACGCTGAACTTAAACAATTTACCTCTACTTTGGTTTCAGAGACCCAAGCATTTTCTCCAGGTGGTGTTATCGCTATAAAAAGTTCCCTCTCTGAAGCATTGTCCTTTCGAACTACTGTTTTGCATGAATCAAGTTCCTTTTTGTGATATTTAAGAGAACATTCATTTATAGATATTATTTCCGTTCGGAGAAGCTCTAAATCATCTACCAATGTAACAGTAAAATTTATAATAAAGATATAATCTAACTTTCTCCGTAATATCCCGCAATAAAGTTGATGTGCATATAGTTTCCCCGGAGACAGCATTTTCAGTTGTTAACTCCGAAGGACAGACTTCTTGATCTAGACAATCTTGAATGATGCATCGGAAGGTTACTACCTTACCGTTGATGACTTTGTCCGTCTTGGGATCGTTTAAAGATGGAATCTACAAGAGCGTAAGAATACATTAAAGTATGAATGATTTTTGTCATGTTATATTTAGAATGATGACGGTGTTGACATAGACATGCGCATTTCAAATCCCTACATTAGCAACAGGCTGCGTTTTAATTCTTTGCTCAATGTGTTTGAGATGCAGTGCTTGTAAAATCCGAGCCTCCC